>JBBIGA010117452.1:0-10403 GCA_037576975.1 Alestes dentex | reverse complement strand
GATTCACTATTTTACATCATCAACATCCATATAAACACTCAGAGACACGTGGAGCTTCACTCGGGGGGATAGAGAATTTGTGTCAGAGACGTCTGGTTCCATTCACCTCCACTGGAGAGAAATCAGAGTCTCTACAACCAACCGACTCACAACAAACACACTCTGAACGACTTTGTTTACATCTACACTGAACTATGGAGGACTTTTGAAAAGAACAGTGAAGGTCTATTTTCAGAACAGTTACAAAATAAATGGGTGGGAGGTCAAATTAAAACGGCCTCTTAAATATAGAAAAAATATAGTTTTGGAATTTTTTTCATTGTTTTCTTATTGATCAGTGCTTGATTGCTTAGATCCCTGGTATATACATATATTGAAATTTAAATGAATTAAACTGAAATTTATTGGTCCATAAATAAAAGTGGAATTGGTCCTCACACTGCAAACTAATCCTAATGCAAATCTGGAGCCTCTGCGTTTAAACGACACGAATCCTAAACTCTCTTTACTCGAGTTTCCTGCTGATGTTCTTGCCTTGGTGGAACCGTTCAACCATCGCTTCACTCGTCACCGTGTGGGGGTCAGGTGGTCCTGGTAGTGGCCCGGTGGGACGCAGAGGACGGTCCAGAGGAAGGAAGTAGCTCCGGCGTGACGTTCCTCCTGTTTTTCATGCTTTTTTGTTTTGTTTTAAGTTATCAGACAGATGTTCTATGATGAGATGTTTTGATTCGAGGACATTAACCACAATGGCACACTCCCTGTCACAACACACACACACACACACACACACACACACACACACACAAACAAACACACACACTCACACACAAGGTCCAAACCTCCACATACATGCACATAACTAGCTACCTCCACCACCTGTGTATAAGGCAAGGTCGAGCGTGGATGCTTTGTCTGTGGACCACAGTGCTATCAGCCTCCTCTCTGAATGTTTCCATGGAACGGCGGACGCTGTAACTAAACGGACTTTACTGGAGAAAAATCAGTACTAAGTGCTGTAGTTCGGTCTCGATTTTCTTTACTTTTGTTCCATTTTTGTGGACAGAAGTGTCTTCTTCTTATTTGCCGGTTGTGTATGAACCAGTCCAGCGCCACCTTATTAAACACTGGGACTTCTCTTATTATTATTATTATTATTATTATTATTATTACTGCTAGTATTATTTTTATTATTACTTCACAGCCATCTCTTCCATTCTCCGCAGTCACCTGTGCGTAAGTACTCGCCTGGCTCACGACTTTGAGTGCAGTGATTTGCCATTAAAACCATGCCCATCGTTAAAATGCATCTAGATGGAGACGCCCTTCACCTCCCGCAGATCAATAAAAAATAAATAGATAATCAATAAGTTGCAGATTCTCAGACTCGGCCACACACACGTGAACGCAGCCGTCTCAGGCTGTGGAAGATGAACGGGTAGTAACAGTTGCTTTCAAGGGTTGCCAAGGGTCAACTCTGACTGCAGTATTAGAAATTATTATTAATATTCTGCCTGATTTCTCAGGCGCTGTGTGTCTGTGGGCGCCGAAGCTACAGCCTGTATGTTTTTGAGGTCAATTGCTTTGTTAACTGCTGACATTTTGGGCCAAAGCAGAGTTTGTTTCTTCATTTTTTGATCTTGTGTGCATGTGTGTGTGTGTGTGTACGTGTGTGTGTGTGTGTGTGTGCAGTTGGGTGCTTGGAAGTTTTGGCGCCCCTGGTCAAATGACAAATTTTGCTGATTTTTTAAAATAAACTTGAAAAAAAAAAAAAAACTAACAATAAAACACGGCCTGTGCTAAAGGTATCAAAAGTTATGGCACATTTTGCATTTTGTGTTTTATATTTTCAAGCGTGTTAAATAAATCTTATTTTCACATCATCAAAAACATGTCCTTTGATCAGAGGTGTTCAAAAGTATACATGTATGCAGGGTTTCGTTCCAAAATGCATTAAAACACAGTTTCATGATTTTGTTTTGTTATATGTTGTTGGGAGTGAGCTTTACACATGTCAATGTCATATTATATTTAAAACAACCTTTATTAGAGAAATAAAAGTGTTTTCCATGAAACGTCAGCTGTTATTTTTTTTCCATTAACTTTTTATGTTGAAAAGTATTACAAGTGGATATTTTGGAATGAAACTACAATATATATAAATACCTCATCAGGTCCACCTGTCTGTTTATCAGTCCCACTGTCAGTACAGGAGCTCTGTGTAGTTTCAGGTGCAGACTGTGGTCCGTCTGTTCACCCCCTTTACTTTCATCAGGGGTCCGGACCACCAGGACCACCTGGGAGCAGATTATTCTCAGTATAAGAGGGACACTGACATGGTAGGGACACTGACATGATAGACTGTGTGTGTGTGTGTGTGTGTGTGTGTGTGTGTGTGTGTGTGCTCGTCTGTACCTGTTAACTCCACACAGCAACTGTACGCCCAGTGGAGCAGATAAAACTGACACTGAGTGCAGATATGAGGAGGACATCCCTGATTGAAGGGGCTTGTCAGTGTGTGTGTGTGTGTGTGTGTGTGTATGCATGTGCGAAAGTTTGTGCGCCCCTGGTGCACAAAATATTTATATTTTCTAAATATAAATTAGATAAACACCTTCTAGAGAGAACACAGTTAAATCATGATGTTCTTTCCCTCAGATTCTGGTGCACAATTACTGTGTAACACACTGGAAAAAAAACCCTCAAATATAAAATTTTCCCAGTGTGTTAAATACAGTAAATGAAAAGTAACTGTGTATTAAAGTGTGTTCTCTGGAGAGGATGTGTGTCTTATTTACACTTCAACTAAACATGAACGTTTTGCACACGGGAGCATAGATAAACCACAAAAGATCAACTTCTGTAACAAAAAGCCCAAACATACAGATTGTAGCTTTGACCTTGTGTACTGAGGAAAAGTCCACTGGCTTTAGTTCAGCCACACATCCACATGTTCACTCATAAGCTCTGTCCAAGGATGCATTTTAGGATTCCTGTTGCATTTTGTGAAATTTGGTTTGATAGTGCCCCTCCCCCAACCAACCCCTCCCAGTTACATTATTATTATTATTATTATTATTATTATTATTATTATTATTGTTATAATGACCATTATATTTAAGTTTTCCTCATCCTAGCTTTTGATAGACAAAAGGGAGTATTGCAGCCAAGACTGCCTTGTACAAAACGTTTGCACTGAAATGCCTGGTCTCTGGTTGCTGTAAAGTCCATCCAAGAAGGATGCTCTGTTTATATTGTAAACTATTTCATATGAAATAAAATGACAAGTCCATGAAATGTCTTCCCTTAACATTATGGATTTTAGAACAGCGTCAGACAACATTGTTTCTAAATGGTGACAGTGTACAGTGTCATGCTGTTAAACGAAGTTGATCTGCCATGCTTAGTATAATAACTTCAAAAAGAAAAACGAAAGATACGAGGGATCTTTTGTAATGTCTATAATATTTGAAGAAAAAATAAGTCCCTATTTGTGTAGTAATGGTGTTTAATTGTTGTTGTAGTGTATGTGATATACCCAGTTGGGAGATTGTGTTACTTTTTAAGACAATAAAATAACATGTTTGGTTATATGTTTTAAATGTGGCGTATCTTTTGTAACCTTTCAGTTTAAAAAAATAAAGGAGAGTAGACTTAGTGGAAAAAAAATCTCAACTTACAAAAACTAGAGAAAGTAAGACGAAAAAGCTTTTAGGCCAAAAAGTCAACCGGTGGAATCAGCAAAATTGACATGTTTCTTGATATAAGCAAAATAAGTTTTTAAAAAAGCAGAAATTACTTTTATGGCCTTGAAATGAAATATCAGTTTCTACAATTGCTCCAGTGTACACTACATATTTTTGTTTCTTATTTCAATAAATGTTATTCAGTTAATAAGGGTGGTGGTGGCCTGGTGGGTAGGATACTGGCCTTTGGCCCAAGAGGTCATGGGTTCGAATCCTACCCTCAGCACACCACCACTGGGTTGCTGAGCAAGACCCTTAACCCCAAGTTGCTCCAGGTAGACTGCCCCCTGTAGTTAGGGAATGGAAGTCACCTTGGATAAAAGTGTCTGCTAAATGCCGTAAATGTAAATCTTAGCCAACTGGCAGATTTATTTTTATTTCTGTAAACAATACATTTCCTCTAGTTTTTGTGCTTTGTAAGATTTTAGTTTCTTACAGTGTAAAAAAAAATTGCGAAGGAATTGACTTTTTCTAAGCCATCAGTCATTTCTGTCCATATAAAAGTATCTGCAGTGTTATAAACGTTAAGTTTGTATCAAGATGCTCAGGGAGTTACAACTCCCCACTGAAATCTGAATTATGTTCCGAGGATCACATTTAAGAATCGTCATCCAGTTCTGGTTTGCTGGTCTTCAGAAAGGTCTGGAAATTTGGGTCAAACTTCAGTTCTGCGTCTTGGATCACATCAGAACTGCAAAAGTTTCAGAGCTGCAGTTCCAGCAGCCCAAATTCAGCAGTGGTCCGGACATTTTTGCTGGCCAGTAGTACCTGGTGCCCCCCATTAGTCCCGTCCCAAGTCCACCAGACCATTTCACAGATTATATAACATGCTGTTGAACATTTGAAGATTTTAGAAACTTCTTAAATGTCTTGATAGTTTGGCTGAGTTCACTGTGAATTCATGGGTTTCCACAACTATCTACATGGCCTGGGAATCGACATCAACAGGATTCATTCACAGATATACACTCAGATTACTGTTTTATTGTGGTTTTTCAGGTGTATAAGACCTTAAAATCAGATGACAAGAGGTTGTATCTTAACCAACTCCAGAGGGACGCCAAAAAACAGCATGTGGATAAAATTTGCCTCATCGAAAACGTGGATTCATACTACCAAAGAGTGGAGTAATGAATATGCTTCCCTCTGTCCTTCATCCTGAATATGTCACCAAACTCTTTCTTTTCCAGGCTTCTCCATGCTCTTTGACTGATTCTAGAAGCATCTGATGGTTTTCCATCAGAATCAAAAGGTTGTCTACAGGTGGTATTCTACAGATTAACCATTAAGTAAATTCCCATTAGAAAGAAAAAAACATTTAATTTTAATCCTAATGATTCTAATGTTTTTCTAAAGCTTCTGATGACTTTTTCTGTTTTGTAAAGTTTACACATGTCAAACAGTAACTGCACAATTACCTCGCTTACTACCATATTTCACGTAATCACAGCACATTTACCTCAGTAATTAGCATATTTCACTAAATCACTAAACATTTACCTCAGTAACTTGCACATATCAATCAGTCACTGTCACATTTACCTCAGTAACTAGCATATTTCACTAAATCACTAAACATTTACCTCAGTAACTTGCACATATCAATCAGTCACTGTCACATTTACCTCAGTAACTAGCATATTTCACTGAATAACAGCATTGTTACCTCAGTTACTGCCACACTTACCTCAGTTACCGACATATTTCAGTGACTGGCACATTTACCCCAATCACTATATTTCACTCAGACACTAGCACGTGTACTTCTATTACTAGCATATTTCACTCAGTCACTAGCACATTCACCTTGGTTAATAAAACATTTAATTCAGTGACTGGCACATTTACCTCAGTTACTAGCATATTTCTCTGAATCACTGCATAGTTACCTCAATTACAAACATATTTCACTCAGACACTGTCACGTTTAACTCGGTTACTAGCATACATCATTCAGCTACTGGCACATTTACCTCTGTTACTAAGATATTTCACACAATCACAGACACATTTACTTCCATTACTAAGATATTTCCCCCCAGTCATCGTCACATTTACCTCCATTACTAACATATTTCACTCACTGACTGACACATTTACCACAGTAACTAACATAATTCACATGGTTGATGACAATTTACCTCAGCAACAAGCATATTTCATTGAATCACGGCATTGTTACCCCGGCTACTAAGATCCATTATTCAGCTACTGGCACAGTCACCGACATATTTCACTCAGTCTCTGCGAATTTTCCTCAGTTACTACCACATATCACTCAGACACTAGCAGATGTACTCAGCATATATAATAAGCACATTTCAATCAGTCACTGTCACATTTACCTCAGTTACTAGCATATTTCACGGAATCACTGCACAGTTACCTCAGTTACCAATATATTTCACTCAGACACTGTCACGTTTACCTCAGTTACTAGCATGTTTCACTGTATCACTGCACAGTTACCTCAGTTACTAACAAATTTCACTCAGACACTGTCACGTTTACCTCAGTTACTAACATATTTCACTCAGACACTGTCACATTTACCTCCGTTACTAGCATATATCATTCAGCTATTGGCACATTTACCACAGATACCAGCATATTTCACTCTCTCACTGTCACATTTACCACAGTTACTGGTATATTTCACTGAATCAGTGCAGTTACCTCAAATACTAACATATTACATTTAGACACTGCCATGTTTACCTCAATTACTAGCGTATTTCACTTGGTCATTGTTACATTTACTTCAGTTACTAACATATTTCACTGAATCACTGCATTGTTACCTCTGTTAACATTTTCACTCAGTCACCAGCACATTTACCTTAGTTACTAAGATATTGTCACATTTACCACTATTACTGGCAAATATCACATATATCACATTACCACTATTACTGGCATATATCACATATATCACATTACCACTATTACTGGCATATATCACATATATCACATTACCACTATTACTGGCACACTGCAGAACTGTTCCTGAAAACTACACTAAAAAATAGAAGAGGCAAAATATGAAGAAGTGAGAAAATATATAGAAGTAGTGGACCACATTTGAGAACTTATCTTAATTCTGGTAACATTTTTGGTAAAAATATTCCAATAAGAGAGAACACTGCTGTTCCTCAGGAATATGTTTATGTAGATCTAGATTGAAGTTTATATTCAGAACCAATATGATAGAACTAAAGAAATATTAAAAAGTGACTCGAGTTCAGTATAACAACAACAACAACAATAATAAAAATAACGATAATAATAATAATAATAATGATAATAATAATAATAATAATAACACAGGCTTTCCACGTCATTGAAGTGTAATGCTGCCCTCTAGTGGCAAGACTGAAAAACACTGAGATACTCAAGTTCTTTATTTTTTTCCAGCCTCAGATGGAAAAAACTGTTAAAGTTTTCAGATTAAATAATAAATCACCTGCATTGATGCGACAAGTTTTCAACATTAGCACCTCTTCACTTTGTTGGAAATCAGACATCTTCTCTTATAACAAGCACATTATAATCGTGTGCATTATTTAGGACTTTAGGATCTGCATGTTCTTCCATTCAGACTCCATCCTGCAGAAAGATCTCAGAACATGTTCACCTGGTCGGCTGTAAAAACTAGTCACAGTACATTAAGTGCATAATGAAAGAATGAATGGATGAACAAACGAATGAATGAGTAGACAAATGAATAGGGTTGCACGATATATTGTCTGCAACACATTATCGCGATATCCGTCTCTATAATACTGAAATCGGAAAAAAGCTGCAATAAGTAAATGAGCCTCTAACCAATCACAGTGTTTCAGATGGGGTGACCAATCACAGCTCCAGGTGAGTTACTGGGTGTTCTGATGAATCAAAGTCTTCATGTAATCCAACACAATTCTCATTTGTAACCGTTAAAGGTGTTGGAAAATCGGTGCATGAGTGGGCGGAGCCAATCTGTTGTAGCCAAAGTAAGGAGAAACGTTTAAATGTGTTGGTTTTGTGGCATCACAAAACCACAAATCTTATTTTCCATATAGTGGATGGGGGAGTAAATGTAACATATAAAACAATATTTACAAACTTTAAGCCTTTTTAATTCCAGAAATGTGATGATGTGGGCCCTTTAATTTTGCAAGGAGTTTAAGAATTGCATTGTGTTGTAGTATTGTGCAGTTCTATGAATAAATAAATAATCTTACCAAGTGAATATCACTACTTATTCCAGCACTACCATCTGTGTCCTTAGAAATTCACTTAGCTGTGTTACTTACCTACAGTATTTATACTCCAGCATTTGTGTTTATAGTGTAGTGTATTTCATATTGAGTTTTTTTCTGCAGATTTTTATTGGATTCTGATCCTGATTCTGATCCTGATTCTGATTCAGATCCTGACGCTGATTAAGATCCTGATTCTAATTGTGATCCTGCCTCTGTTTCTGATTCTGATTGTGATCCTGATCTTCATCCTCATCCTCATCCCTATCCTCATCCTGATTGTGATCCTAATCCTGTCTCTGTTTCTGATTCTGATCCTGATCCTGATTTTTTGTCCTGTAGTGGTTGTGAGCTGCAGTCTGTGCTCCTCCGGGCCGCTGGGGGCGGTAGGGAACTCGGCTCTTAGAGAAAAAAGAGCGAGAGAGAGAAGTGGATTATCAAAGTTACTCCCTGAGTCTGTAGTTTACAAAGTTTTAATCTTATTTTTTTCCTTTTTTATTGTATAAAAGCGGTTTATAAAAACCCGTTCAGGGGTTCGGGAGGAAAAGCATGGCTTAACTTCAGTGTCCGCGTGTTTAAGACGGAGAAACTTGGACAGTAAGTTTAAAGACTCGATCAAAACCCTTTAAAACTCAAACAGCAGATTTACCTCAGATTTACCTCAAATTTACCTCAGATTTACCTCAGATCAGGAATAACCTCAGGTTTCGAGTTTATGGTCCTCTGATGTTGGATTAAAGAGGTTATTTCACTGTAGCTCAGTGCTGTCCTTCAGACCCAAAACGGGAAATAACTTTTCTCATAACCCACTTTACTGTTCCCGTGTTTCTGCTGCTGCTGCTGTTTTTGTTGTTGTTTTTGTAGTTGCTGCTCCGTAGGTAAACTTCGTTAAACCCTTTGCGTACGTGTATATGTTTCTTTTAACTTCATTGTTTATTGTTTATATGCATGCGTTTTAATGTGAAAATGGAGCATACAGTGTACAAATATAGCAGTTTATTTCTATCTGTCTGTCTCTGTTTATCTATCTATTTAATCGATGTGACCAATAGAAAGTGATCATCACTAAACTGTTGGGTTTGATGTTCCTGGTGGGTAATTACTTTATTATTATTATTATTATTATTATTATTATTATTATTATATTATTTATATTGGGTATTTGTTCAAATAAGTTCATGTAAACACAAACACAGACGCTGATCTGTTTTTTTTTAACCTTGTTAAACTCTTATCTTCCATTTCTGTTAAAATGATTGTATATTTTTAGATTACATACATTTCATGGTCAAGATCAGTGTGCCTGTAATCTAAAAATATAGCACTGTTTTTAATTCGTTGATTGATTTGTTGATTGATTGATTTATTTGGCCAATACTGAGTGATCATGACCGCTAAACTGAGGGGTTTGGTGTTCCTGGTAGGGATGCACAATCAAAATAGATTGATATTTTAGTTGTTGTGGTGTTGTTGTCGTTGTTGGTTGAAGTTCTCCACTGGATACTGGCTGCTAAGCAATGCTGTCTTTCGGCTGCGGCTGACCGTCAGTGATGTTCTGCTTCAACATCCAGGCCCAAAAGTGAATCCCTCAGAGAAGTTTGTTTAAAATTGTTCCACACTGCAGCCGTTCTGTCTCTCTGAAGAAGCTGCACAAAAGGGGCTGCATGATATATCTATTAATCTATTAAATATCTATTAACACCTATTAATCGTTATCACGATATCGGTCACTGTAAGACTGATATCGCAACAGGTAGCAATATGCAAATGCACTTCTAACCAATCACAGTGTTTCTGACAGGGTGACCAATCACAGCTCCAGGTGAGTTACTGGGTGTAATGATGAATTGAGGTCTTAATGAAACCCAACAAAAGTCTCATTTTTACCTGTTAAACGTGTTGGAGAATTGGTCTGTAAATGGGCGGAGCTAAAGTGCTGTTGCCAGAATAAGGAGATGTATTTAAATGTGTTGGTTTTGTGGCATCACGAAACTGTGATTTGAAAACAGGCTGTTTTTGTATCTCAATTTAAAATGTTTTGTGTGTTTATGGTGCATGTAATGTTGGATTAGAGATGTTATTTCAGTGCAGGCTTAGTGTTGTCCTTTAGACCCAAAACAGAAATAACTTCTCATAAAACCACTTTATTATTCCAGTGTCCTTCTTGCTGCTGTTGTTTTTGCTTGTTAAAACCACAGGAAACACATTTCCTTATTGTTGGCTCTGTAAGACAGACTGCTTAGGTTTGGAAATTTGGTTTGAATCACGCGCAAAAGTATTGAGTCCCTCTCCATTTCTTTATTTTTTGCTTTGAATCAAAAATACTATTTGCTGCCTATCAAACTGTCTGATCTTTGTCACACTGAGGAGATTAAATGAAAGAAATGTGAACAAATGTTTTACTGACAGGCTGCAAAGT
>JBBIGA010117451.1:0-10405 GCA_037576975.1 Alestes dentex | reverse complement strand
GTGTGTGTGTGTATGTGTGTGTGTGTGTGTGTGTGTGTGTGTATGTGTGTGTGTGTGTGTGTGTGTGTGTGTGTGTGAGTGTGTGTGTGAGTGTGCCAGCTTTCAAGAAACTTCTTTCAAAGGTTTCCTTCAAGTACGATCTAGGCATGTATATGAACGTGTGTGTGTTTGCATGCTGACAATGCATTTTTAGCATACTAGGGTCCCTATGGGGAAGATTAAAAAACAGGCTGAGCGTCTGAGAGGGAGATGAAAAGAGATGGAGTGAGGTCGGGCATTTGAAAGAGAAAAAGTCAGAGAGAGAGAGAGAGGAGAGAAAGTTGAAGGACTGATAAAAGAGGATGAAGAGTTGATGGATAATGAGGCAGGAATATGGAACTCATCAAGTATATCACTATCAAAAACTTTGAACCAGCTTCAGTCCCCGTTGCTTTGCCCATTAATAACTCATATGATTCAAATATTCAAATATTATCTAGACACCAGAATGTATTTTAGGATGTTTAATTCAGTATTAAAAGTTTTCAACAACATCAATTGTTTGCCACAATATTTGATCAAATATGAGTATAACTGTTTTATTATAAATTCATTACTGATGTACTTTCTTTGGGATAATCTACTGCTCTGTTCATCATTTTAGACACAACTCCTCAAAATCCAGCCTTATTATTTAGTTAATTTTAAGACATATCATTCAGCATTCCAAAGTTTTTCAGTAGTTATTATGAAACGAATATGTACATTTTATAGTGAAGAGAGTAAGTAATCCAAATATCTACCTACAAAAAAAAAAAAAAAAAAAACAAAGATGGAGCCTCAAGGTTTTGTTCAGGCAGTGAAGGTATAAATTGTACCTTGTTTGGTGCAGTTGTACAGTGAAAAGTCCTGTCCTTCTTTTGGAAAGAGCTCTGGCACAGAGCTGCCACTGCTGATTTCCTGACTCAACTGAAGCCTTAAATTAACAGTCCAGAAGGCCTGGAGCAATGTTCTATTTGCTCATAAACCTGATACCATCAATTGTATATAAAAATGTGACTGATTGGTAGTTAATGGAAACCTTTTAGGCCTTCAGTCCAGCTCCTGAAATCTTGACCAATGAGATGGGTGCTCTGGCTATATCTGCCTAGATACCAGAGAGGAAAACAAAATTATTGGATAAATTCCCTTTGGGGTATTTCAAGATTTTACCCCATTTGTTTGCAACTAAAACTTAAAGAAATCAGTTGAAGTACTCCAAGTATTATGAAACAATTTTACAAAACTAATTTAGCCCTTTATTCTCACTCCATCTCTCTCTCTCTCTCTCTCTCTCTCATTACTCTGCTCTCTCTCATTATTCCTCTTTTTATCCATCTCTCGTTACTGTTATGTAAGTATGCATGTTTTAATCAAAGGGTCTAAAGAGTAATGAAAATGCACACATGCTCACACACAGAGGTACCTCACAAGTAGGTAAAAGAGAGAGGAATGAAATAAAGAGAAGGATATTAAATCAAGCAGGGAGACTTTTGCTTAGTGTAATTGAGGGAAAACCCCACCGACAAGAGACAGGATGGAGAGATGGAAGGGAATGAAAAATATATATAATTTGGAGAATAGAAAAGCACATTGAGGAATTATAAATCACTTCAGGATATAGAAAGGATGTCTGTGTGTCTGCGTGTGTGTGCCTGGCTGTGCACCAGGTACAGCTGATAGTTTATTTGACTTTTCTTCTAAAGGGAAAGTGATCATGAGGTTTGTAACGGGTTTTCCATTCAAACATTTTGCTCCAGGGAATTTCCGAAAAGTCGGTTAAAGGTGATGTGAATTAATCAGTGTTACAATCAACTACTGTTACGAGGGAATTAATAATGATGATGTCAGACGCAGGGTGTCAGATAAGTGCGTGACTCACCATGTGTGATGGAGGGATTGGCTCTTTTATTAGCTCTCAGTACAGCAGTTTCAACCCTCTGCCAGCTGTACACGACTGCAGCACTAATGACTCTACTGGACGGAGCAGCCAGTGACCCTTCTAAGAGAGCTGAAGTCGCTGTTCCACTTCACTATCACCCATCTAACCCTTGGTACCATCGGTCCACGCGTGCATTTGAGAATTTTCATCTGCATCCATGTTTGCTATCGCCAGAGGAAAACACATGACCTTCTTTCCTGCTCCATCATCACTTACTCAAAAAACCTGCCCCCACCACCATTTGTGCATTTCTTCATTATGTATAACACAAACAATCCTCTACATCTAAAGGTCAAAACTTCTTTCGTGATATTTAGGCTTTTTATCTAACTTTTCCATCCGGGGTATTCTCTGTCTATACATATATTATGTACTTCATCATTGATGTGAGTGTGAGGTCTTGTTATTTGTACACACCAGTCAGAAATGACTTTTATCCGCTTGGGGTTTTTTGTATCAAGGTGCAGTTTTGACCCTTATGTGAGCAGTCCATCTCTTTGTCTTATTATAAAGTGGTAGCTGTTTTTACCATAGATTTTGATGTATGGATGATTTTGTACGGTGGGCTAGGTACTGTAGCTAGTTCGTGGTCTTTTTTGGTTTGTTTGAGTGACACTTTACATGACATTGACTAAGCACCTTTCTCCATTCTGTTGTCGTTGTTTTTTTTAATCTAGATAGAGTGAAGTGAAATCAGCCACAAATGCCTATTCTTATGTCCCTACATCTTTTTTCCATTCAAGCAAATTGAATTTTCCACCAGACAAATTTTATTAATGTGTTGTCTGACTGTGGCATAAAAAGAAACGGATCAAATGTGGTATAATCCACCTCAGTACACCAGATTTCAGAACTAGTTATTGGCTGAGCACCTCAGGTTGCTTAATACTTTCAGGTAGTAATGTCACTGGACCCATTGTGTCCAACATTCCTGTAACCAGTAGTAGAGGTGGAGGTGTTCAGCTCTGGATCTAGAGTCCAGTTCCCAGGCCTGGCTTTTGGTAGATATGACCCAACAACACAAAGTAACTTAACAGCTCACTTAACTACTAGTGACTACAAAATCCCCATCTTGCACAATTTAAGCTGAAAGCTGATTTTACATCTTTTAATCCTTCCAGTGAAAGTGCCTCAAAATATCACCTTTTTGGATTCCTCTTCTGAGTCTTGGCTCCAGTTACACTTACAGTCTTCCCAAAATATATTTGGACATTTGTTCCATACTTAAAGGATTAAGTTTATTGTGTTAGGACACAAAATGCCAAACCAAGTGGCATTTATTATAAACAGACCACTCCAGAACTGTAATTTTCTTTTTGGCAAAGTGTCTGGAGCGCTACAGATCATTACTGTTTTAGAAATTTCTTTACAGATGTCTACATCCAGAATGCCTTTGTACACTTCTTAGTTCATGACCTCATTAATGGACATTAGCTCTCACCAGTGTAAGAAAAATAGAACCAGACTTTGATTTATCCACCTCTGTGCTCAGGCTGAAATTCTTCACACAGGAAAATCTGTCAGTTTGTTGTTGTGCCAGTGTTTGAAACAAATTTGACTTTGGTTTTATGAAGTAACCTGAAGAGTTTCATTAATGTTTACCCATCCTTAAATGTATAAAGTGACCAAATACAAAAATGAAGACCACCCCCACTGTTTAAAAGCTCCCAAATCCCAGAAGCGAAAGAAAATACAAGTATAAAGGGTTTATACCACAGCTATTGAATACAATAACATTTTGTGAAAGTAAATGTGAGATGGTCATTCAGGAGGCCTTTGATGATTTCACCTGGACTGGTTCAGAATTCACAAAGAGAGTTTTATTTTTTTAATTCAGGGATAAAAAAAAGTAAACATCCACCTTTCAAAGTGTTCATTTTTTATGAAGAGCTCTTTCTGTGGTGGCCTGGAAAAAGGATGATCAGTGTTCAGTGTTACTCAGAGTTTCAGCTGTGTCATCCAGCCCAAGACTTCAGACTATCATCCAAATCAAAGACAGTCTGTGTGTGTGTGTGTGTGTGTGTGTGTGTGTGTGTGCACGTTTGTGTGGGGAAAGCCCAGACACTTTGATCAGTGTATTTGAATTAGAGGCAACATGTTGTACAGGGAAGTCCCTTTTTTCATGATGGTCAATAAATCATATGAGAGTGTGTGTGTGTGTGTGTGTGTGTGTGTGTGTGAACACTTTCTCCTCCACCCACACCCTTTATTTTTCACTTCCTTTTCCTTTTTCTCTTGTCCTCAGCTTCCATTTTGCTTCTGTTTCTTCTTCAATCCTGTAGCTAACAGTGTGTGTGTGTGTGTGTGTGTATGTGTGTGTGTGTGTGTGTGTGTGTTTGTGTGTGCATGCGTGTGCATTTGATAATAAATGTCTGTAGTCTCATAAACACGTGGCATTCATGACACACACAAACTGAGGCCAGAGCTTTCTTTCTCTCTATCTTTTGTTTCTATCACCTCATCCCCCTTTTTCTGTTTTCCCTCTCCCTCCCTCTCACTACACTTCCCTCCCCTCACTGTTTTTCTGTTTTTCTCTTTTTTCATATTCCCCAACACATCAACTGGGGACTGACTGGAACAAAGCAAGAGCAGTGTCTGTGGCAGCCTGGACTTTTGCTGCGGTCAGAGCCGGGAATGTAAATCTCATTGTTTTTATACTCTCAAAAAATAATATGTTTCATCACAGAAACAGCCAATACTGTGCTCGGCTATTTGCACTGGCAGGATTAAAGGCACCGTCAAATTAAACCCAAGCTGGACCACAACGGATGTCAAGCAAAATCAGCAGGCATATAAGCAGCCCTCATATAACACAATTATGGCAAGTTTGCAAGCTAAATATCACAATGTCAGAGCTGTGACATGAAGAGACATTAAGATATTTTACAGCCAAGATGGTAGTGAGTCAGTGAGTGAGTCTCAAGTATCGGTGCTCAAGCCTTGAGTCAAGCCTCAGTTTGAGTCCCGAGTCAATACAGGCAAGTCTCAAGTCAAGTCCTGGGTCAATACAGACAAGTCTCAAGTCAAGTCCTGGGTCAATACAGGCAAGTCTCAAGTCAAGTCCTGAGTCAATACAGGCAAGTCTCAAGTCAAGTCTTGAGTCAATACAGGTAAATCTCAAGTCAAGTCCTGGGTCAATACAGGCAAGTCACAAGTCAAGTCTTGAGTCAGTACAGGTAAATCTCAAGTCAAGTCCTGGGTCAATACAGGCAAGTCACAAGTCAAGTCTTGAGTCAATACAGGTAAATCTCAAGTCAAGTCCTGAGTCAATACAGGCAAGTCTCAAGTCAAGTCCTGAGTCAATACAGGCAAGTCTCAAGTCAAGTCCTGAGTCAATACATGCAAGTCACAAGTCAAGTCCCAAGTCAACACTGGTAACGCTCAGGTAAACAAGTCAAGTTCCAAGTCCTAAACTTTGTGTCCTTAAAAGTCAAATTGAATGCCATTTTAAAAGTGCACATCAAAAATTAGGTAAATTAACATCAAAGTGATCATCACCATCATTGCTGTAATCATCATCGTCATCATCATCATTATTATTATTATTATATTATTTTCACATTTCCAAAATTACTAAATCCATAGCACATGTACAGTCAGGTCCATAAATATTGGGACATCGACTTAATTCTAATCTTTTTGGCTCTATACACCACCATAATGGATTTGAAATGAAACGAAAACTTTCAGATTTACATACAAATCAGGTGAACGGTGTAGGAATTACAACAGTTTGTATATGTTCCTCCCACTTTTTAAGGGCCCAAAAGTAATGGGACAAATTAACAATCATAAATCAAACTTTCACTTTTTAATACTTGGTTGCAAATCCTTTGCAGTCAATTACAGCCTGAAGTCTGGAATGCACAGACATCACCAGACGCTGGGCTACATCCCTGGTGATGCTCTGCCAGGCCTCTACTGCAACTGTCTTCAGTTCCTGTTTGTTCTTGGGGCCTTTTTTTCCTTCAGTTTTGACTTCAGCAAGTGAAATACATGCTCAGTCAGATTCAGGTCAGGTGATTAACTTGGCCATTGCATAACATTCCACTTCTTTGCCTTAAAAAACTCTTTGGTTGCAGTATGCTTTGGGTCATTGTCTATCTGCACTGTGAAGCGCCGTCCTGAAGCATTTGGCTGAATATGAGCAGATAATATTGCCCCAAACACCAGAATCGAAGAGCAAATTTCCAAAACTCACTCAGTCCAAAAGCATTTGTTTTTCAGAAAATTATTTGTTTTACCTACTGGAAAGCAGTATTTACAGGAAATGATTTTTTAAATTGAAATTTTACAGTTACTTGTCATTTTCAATGCCTGTTTCTAAAGTGCAACTCCTGCACTTTTTATTATGGGCAAATTTGTTTAAAAAATATAATGAAAACAATTTTTAAGTAAATCGATATTCAATGTCACAAAATTATGTACAAGTTTAACATTTGTATTTATATCCTATATGACACAGCATAGAGTCAGTGATTGTTTATGATCTACCGCCTGGGAGACCTGGGTAAGTAAGTACCACTCACGACTATGCGAGTGGACTGAGTGAGTTTTGGAAATTCGCCTAATCTTGTACTGTGTATTATGCAAGGACTGAGTGAATTTTGGTCAGTTATACTATTGCACATAAAGAGGTAATGTAAAACTATGCCAATAGCAGTGTTACCTAAAAAAAAATCACAAGAAATGGACAATTCATCCTGCTGCTTTTGTCAGCAGTCACATCATCAATAAATACAAGGGAACCAGTTCCATTGGCAGCCATACACGCCCACACCATGACACTACCACCACCATGCTTCACTGATGAGGTGGTATGTTTTGGATCATGAGCAGTTCCTTTCCTTCTCCATACTCTTCTCTTCCCATCACTATGGTCCACTATTGATCTTTGTCTCATCTGTCCATAGGATGTTGTTCCAGAACTGTAAAGGTTTTTTCTAATCTGGCTTTCCTGTTTTTGAGGCTCACCAATGGTTTACATCTTGTGGTGAACCCTCTGTATTCACTATGGTGAAGTCTTCTCTTAATTGTTGACTTTGACACACGTACACTTACCTCCTGGAGAGTGTTCTTGATCTGGCCAACCAGGGAAAGAATTCTTCGGTCATCCACCACAGTTGTTTTCCGTGGTCTTCTGGGTCTTTTGGTGTTGCTGAGCTCACCGGTGCATTCTTTCTTCTTAAGAATGTTCCAAACAATTGATCTGGCCACATCTAATGTTTTTGCTGACTCTCTGATGGGTTTGTTTTTATTTTTCAGCTTGCTTCACTGATAGTGACAGCTCTTTGGATCTCATATTGAGAGTTGACAACAACAGATTCCAAATGCAAATAGCACACTTGAAATTAACTCTAGACCTTTTATCTGCTCCTTGTAAATAATATAATGAGGGAATAACACACTCCTGGCCATGGAACAGCTGAGCAGCCAATTGTTCCATTACTTTTGGTCCCTCAAAAAGTGTGAGGAACATATACAAACTGTTGTAATTCCTACACCGTTCACCTGATTTGTATGTAAATACCCTCAAATTAAAGCTGAAAGTCTGAAGTTAAAGCACATCTTGTTCATTTCATTTCAAATCAATTGTGGTGGTGTATAGAACCAAAAAGATTAGAATTGTGTCATTGTCCCAATATTTATGGACCTGACTGCACAACCATGACAGATGGTATAAAAGAGTGAGGGCAGACCGGGAGTACTTGCACTTGTCTTCTTTGTCCTCCAAAATAAAATCAACATAACAAATGACCACAAAAATGAATCACTTGAACTGAACTTTCAATTCGTCGAAGATAACTATTCAAAAAAACTGGTTTGATAAAATATACGTCTTATGCTGGGAAATGAATGCACATCAAACCCACGTTCCTGTTTGTGTTGACAAATATGGGTTAATCATGGTGCTTTGAGACGTTGTGAGAGTGACCATTAATATCTAGCAAAAAATAATAGTAACGCTCCTGTATGGTTTGAGGAAGGTTTGAAAAAGAGCTATGATTAATCTGTTATTCATTAATGTTGGTTTTACATTGAGTATGCAGTGTAATGCTGATCTTGGAACAAAACTGAACTGTGTAATGCTGATCTTTGAGTACAACTAAACAATCTGAGTGAGAAATTATAGTTTGCATACTATATACAAAAATGAACATTGCAAATAAAGAAAACTGAAAAAGAAATCAGAAGTAAAGAGGAAACTAGATGCAGATGATTAGATAAAAACAGATGCAAATAAGTAAATAGATGTTCTCTTGAGAAACAAAACGCACATTAGACTACACTGTCCAAGTATATGAGGCAGCCCTTGGAAAATCCAGTAAATAAAACAGCACTTCAGGGCTTCAGACTCTAGAAGAGCGCTGGGTCAGTCATTGAGCATTTGACACTTTTTCTCTCTGTGATGTTTTTCAGTCGGTCAGCCTTCGAGAACAGTAACACACAGATAACACACTCACCCAAACACACAATCTAACCTTGCATACTGTGTTTGTGCGTCTGACTCTTCATAATCAAATGTGATGAAGGCTTGGGCTGAAACACACACACACACACACACACACACACATACGCACACACACTCGGGCATGGGTTTGGCCTGAAGTGTAGTGTGAAGTGACAAGGTCACAAAGACTATGGTCAAAGGTCATCTGGGCAGAAACAATACTGACTAGACAGATGCTGGTAAATCAGCACACAGACAGATGACCGTACGCTGTTTCTCACTCACTTCTACACACACACGGAGCCATGAATGAACCCGGGCCATTCTAAATAATGGAGAAGTCTATGTCTTTTTATTACATTAAAAATAAAGCTTTTATATGATCTGTCTGAAATATGCCCAAACTGCAAAACAACAAAATATGCGGTATGCAAATTGTTCTGTATGCAAAAGTCCTACGTGATAAAGTGTCTTTCTGCTAGCAACGTTAACATTAAAATAAATAGTAGGAAGTAGTAAACGTAGTAAAAAGTATCAAGATTTGGATATGTTGATAAGTGGATATGAAGTGAGCCGGTGAGGAGAACACAGGTTCGGTTCCAGATTTCTCCAGCCGCTGCTCGGAATTGTGAAATTCCATCTGCAGGTTCTGATTTAATTTAATAAAGTACTGATTGAGTCAAACCAGGTTTCTGATGGGAACTACAAGCAATACTGGACTTCCACAAGGAACACACTGATATACTGACCAAAAAAACCCACTATTTATTTATATTTATTCTTTTTAATTTTATTTAGTATCATTAGTAATTTTAATGTAAAAAACAGTCACTGCCCATCTAAACAGTTTTAAATCTTTGCAGTTGCCTAAGACTTTGGCACAGTACTGTAGGTACATGTAGTTGGCCTTGAAACATTACTACAGCATGCTTCAGCTAGACTCTTGACATCTTTTTGCTGCTAATAGATCAGTATTTCTTGGAATCAAGCTCTAAGTTGCTGCGACCCTCGGGCTGGAATGAAGGTGTGTCTGTAAGATGTCCGCCAGGTAAATAGATATTTAATCTCCCATCTGTCTTTAAAATAACCCCACACTCACTGCCCCATTTTCCATTCTTCTAGCTATTCTAGCTGGTCATTTCCGATATGCTGTGAGGAGTTTATTTTGACTGGTGTGGTGGAATTGAGTGTGATGAGAAGCAGCAGAATATTAACAGAAATTCAGTTGTGTTTGGCACAAGGGCTGTAGACAGGGCCCCTTTTCAAATTCAGATATAGATATTTATTTTATTATAACGTCATTCGCAGTGTGCATCGCCCTGGACACAGATAACACTCTCCATTTTTAGGACGTTTTACAAAGTAGTTCAAACCTATAAATGTAGTAGCATTGTTTTGCAGTCATTTCTTACATGCATTTTCAACAAATCAGTGTAATATTTAAAAGAGTAAACCACATGCATGCACACATGCACAAAAATACACACACACACACTCACACACACTCACACACACATATTAATGATTAATGTATATGGCAGTGTTTGGCCACAAAGGTGGAACCGCTCTCCAGTGCTCAGTCAGGAATGCTGGCTAGAGAGCGAGAGAGAGAGAGAGAGGGAGAGATGAGTTAAAGCTTTCTGATTATCTCCCCTAATGAGGGCAGTGATGAAGAGTGGTATGAGGAGTGTACGATTACAGAAGGGTGTGTGTTTGCAACTCAGAGGCAGAGGTATGTGATTAGTGATTAAAGAGATAAAACTGCCTGTGTGTGTGTGTGTTTGTGTCCCTCTTGGACAGTTGCTTTAGGAAGGTATCCCAGATTTTTTCTCCAGCTGAAGCAGAGACATTCTTTCCGTGAGAGAGAGAGAGGGAGAGAGAGAGAGTGAGAGAGAGAGAGAGAGAAAGAGAGAAGGGGAGAGAGAGAGAGAGAGAGAGAGAGAGAGAGAGAGAGAGAGAGAGAGAGAGAAAGAGAGAGAAAGAGAGAGAGAGAG
>JBBIGA010117450.1:0-10405 GCA_037576975.1 Alestes dentex | reverse complement strand
TAACCATCAGTTCTGTATTCACTTTTCACTTAAAGAGGACATATTATGCTAAACTTAAAAAAAAAGTTATAATAGGTCTATGGGCTATACAAAACATGTTCCTGAAGTTCTTTGCACAAAATCCCTCTAACATAAAGACATATCACCAGCTTTGTTATTGATAGTTTCAGTCCCTTTCAAAACGAGCCCTTTCAGGGCTCTGTCCCTTTCATGCAAATAAGCTGTTGCTGGCCATGCCCCACCTACCCCACGCTTACGAAACGAAACGAACAAGGTAGTTCAACTGCGATAGAAACACAAAAGTCATTAATTGAAAGAACTTACTAGCAGACAAAATGGTTAGTTGAAGGCGGATCTTCAACTAACGTAGTGGGTGGGGTCTTGACAGATGAGGGGCGGTTTTATGCAAATTGGCCCAGTTTATTACATCACACTGGGCTCTCCGTCCAAACGGCTCATTTTGAAAGGGCCTGAAACTGTGAAGAATAAAGCTGGTGATATCTCGTTATGTGAGAGTGATTTTGTGCAAGGAACTTCATGAACATGTTTTGTAGAACCCATAGACCCATTATAACTAAAGTGGGTTTTGCATAGTATGTCCCCTTTAAAACCATTCTGAAATGAAAATGGGATGTAATTTCCTTAAGTAACTTTTTTAATCTAACATTTTCTTTAGCAAATTCATTACAGGTTTTTTTTGTTTTTCATTGTGGAAAGTAAGACATCTATCCTCAAATCGAATGTTGTGTCACAGGGAATGAACCACACCCGTTTGTCAGTGCAAAAACGTGTACTATAATTCAACAAACAGTTCAAGAATAAGCACACAAAAGTGTGGAACATTGTGCCATTAACTATTGCATATAACGGGTTTCAGATGTTTCTTGTGTGAAACACAGTAGCATCACCCTTATTGGGTAAGGATTGTTTACGGTTAAGTATGCTGAATAGTAACTAGTGTAAAAAAAAAAAAATTACAAGAGGGTTTGTTACCTGTCCGTGATTATGAAGTGTATTCTTTACTTTCTGACTGAACAAGGTCCCCTTCTCCCCCTAAATCGCCAAACAAATTGCTGTTGAAACATCCCAGCACAACATGTGGTCTTTTTGAACTGACCTGAAGTGGTGTGCCTGGACTTTAAAAAGAATAGATTCCCAAATTAACTTCTGTGTTATCACTCTTCTTGATTAAGGAGCGTTGCATTTATTTTTCTCAGTTTGATTCAGATTTAAACTTTGGGTGAACATGCTTGGAACAGTCACAGAATAGCTTGTTTTTCAAGCCTGATGGTAAATTGTGAAAAAGTGAGTTGTGAATTGCGTTCATGTATGTTCACACAAAGTAACATGTTCTGAACAAGTGTGATTTCACCCACCCAATATTTTTTTTTATTTATTAAGACACTCGGGATGACAAAAAAGGCATGTCATTTTAGTCGGCATTATGAATATTTAACATTAAACCTATGAGCAAGTGTGTCTTTTTCCACAATGTAGGAGCATATATACTTATAACATGGAAAACACTGACTTATCTTTGCTTCCCCTTGGTGTAGAGGTCTGCAACGGGGCGGGATGCCTGCGGGACGCGGCGCAAAAGCATGCGGCGCGGGTCTACATTTGAGAGTTTCTTGCGGGAGTGGGCGGGAATAGAGAGACGTGTTCGCGGGAGCGGGACAAAGACCTTGTTCTTTGGACTCCTACAAAGTATATATTTGCCTTGAATACATTTTACAGTTTGTTTTTAGGTGGGGAACAACATGTGTGGGTGGCGACCTAACCTGCAGATGTTTGCGTTGCGTGAGAATCTCTGGGACACACCGGCAGAGAGGAAGGGCAATGAGTGCACTGACTGAGGTTGGAATGAGCGCAGAGCCGCGCCACAAATTTCAGTGTTTCCCTATATTTCTCTAATTTTGACTGTGAAATGTTTCTATTGAGACTGTTTAGATATTTTTTAATTCAGGTCTGTAGCCTAGTTAGAAATGTTGTTGGTTGTATTTTTTTGTGGAAGACTGGTTATCCAAATCTACTCTTATATAAAAGACATCTTTAATTCGCAGCCAGAGTCCTGCCCACATAATATAGCCTATGTTTCATAAATTCCTGTATGTCAGTTAGGCAACAAGTAATTTTGGTACCTTATTTAATTTTTATAAGCCAAGATATTATAGCATTTAAAATGTGTCCGGTATTTTTGGCCCACCCTATACTCCACCAGCCTTGCTTGCGGGATTCAGCGGGCGGGAGCGGGACAAACCACAACAGATGCGGGTTGAAATATTACACATTTCTGCGGGAGCGGAATGAAAAATCAGTCCCGCGCAGATCTCTACCTTGGTGTGCCCTGTTGTTTTTTTTGTTTTTTTTGTTTTGTTTTTTTTTTAAATAAACCCTGCGTGTGGAATGACTTAAATGTCTGTCGTGGCGAATCATGAATCAATCACAGTAATTGAAGGCGGGGTGGCGTGTGCAGACTATCAGGCTCCGCCTTCATTTCCTTTAAGTCTTGAACCTGAGCAGTATAACCCTGCGGGGCGAGGTGCGCCAGCAGAGGCTGCGACTTCAGTGGGCGGTGGGCGCAGCGACTATAGTGGCAGGAGTCTAGAACTGGGGTCTTCTGTCATTCCGAAAAGCAGCACCGGACAAACTGTGGAAAACGGCACCTCACATGGTGAGCTGAGTGGCGCAGAACAGTTTTTCACATCCTGAAGGGGTAACACTCCACCCCAGAGGAGACGGCAGAATGACGGCTGTTGAAACGCAATTGCAATATCACAGTTACATGATGACTTTGGCCGAGGAATACATGACCCAGGAGGGGGACTGGGACCGAGACCTGCTGCTGGACCCTGCATGGGAGAAGCAACAGCGTAAGGTAGTGTAGGTCTATTACAGCTGTAACGGAAGGCCTGCATTTAAGTCCTCCGCCCTGGACCAGGTTTACAGTTGGGAGGGTCTTTGCAATCGTGTGATTTTCAAATTGCCGTAGGTTCTGCATGGTATTCAGAACTGTTTGAAGAAGTAGATTCACTGTATCTGTCTTCCCATTTTAAATACCACTGGTAAACATATTTGCACACCATGCTTTCCTGCAGCTGCTGTGTGTCCTATAGAAAGCACACCTGCAGGGCATGGCTGCAGGCCCCAGGTACCCCCAAGTGACTGCAACAGGTGGCAATCTTGTGAAGGGGGGTGTACAGGAAGCAGTAACCAAGAGAGCCCTTCAAATAGCTGCCTTTACTAAAAATATAGAACTTGCTTTTCCCAAACCTCATCTTGTTCTCCTAACCCCTGAAGTTAGTTCCCAACATTATCGCATGATGTAATCATTGAAGTTACTAACTTTCACTGTTGGAGACTTGGTTTAAACTGTCCTCCATGTTTTATCAGTGTATAGTTCTGAAGTTGTGTAGAACATGATCTTTAAAACTCATCTTAATATTTATTTTTTGAACAGAGTATTCAGAAGATCACAGAAGCTGATGTTACTCTGCTCCTCACATTTGACCCTGATTATGTATTTGAAACTAAAGATATATTAAGTTTAACATACTCTTAACCCTAGAAAAACATGAATGTATATCAAGACAAGCAACAGACTTGGGGGGACAAATACATACAAAGTGATTGCATAAGCCGTCAGTTTCTCTAGAGAGAAGGCATGTTTTGGTTCAATGTGTATTTATTGCTAGAAATGACTACACCTGTGAAAATATCATTATCTGAAATTACTTTAGAGCTGATAGCTTCTGCCTGAAATTCTGCCAGGAATTGCTAGAGTCACCTGCTGCTCTATTTTCTCAATATCTTATTTTAATGGCACTGTTAGCTTTACGTTTGACCTGGGGGCCTAGCATTCTTGTTATTTGTTGCATTGGTCTTTACAACCTCACTACAAGACTACTTATTAATTTGACAGAGTGCCCACTCTTGTCAGGCCAAGCTGCTTGTGGCCACATAAGAATGTTGTAACCACATTTTATGAAGGATATAGTCTTTGACTAAGCAAGACTGGACTGCTTAGGATACACATGTGAGGCTGCAGAATAGTGCATGTGTTGGGTGTTTAATTAGGGTTGGTGTATTTATTATTCACTGGATACTGAATTGCTTGTGCAACCCCTGTAATCGGGGTACTAGTAGCCTAGTGTGGGGTAGTAGCCTAGTGGGTAAAACTTGCCTGTGAACATTATGACTACAAAGTCGCAGGTTTGAACCCCCACTTTCTACCATTGTGTACTTGAGCAAGACACTTAACCCTCAGTTGCTCCAGGAGGACTGTCCTGTTGATGTATTAGGTGATATTGCAAGTAATATCCATTGTTTTGTTTTATCTGGAACTAAATCTATTTATTGGACAATGGAAACTTTAGATCAAGCATGTTTTAAAAGAATTCAGTTACTAATTTTACTTTTGAGCAAGAAGCAGCAATCAGGGAATGAATTCTTATTCAGTTTATTTCCAACAGAGTTACAAGGCCAGGTGAGGTAGGTATGAGTGGGCTCACTCTGTGGGTGGGTTGGGTGGCCATGAGTATGATCAAATGGCAGTTGCTATTCCAGAAGAGGTGTCCTTGTAAGGGAGCTGCTATAAACTGCGAGATATAAGTGTGGGTAGAGGAGGTTAGGGCAGGACTGTACAACTCATCAATGGCTGGAGTCCAGCATAATTTGCTGATTTCCTGGCCCAAACACACATGATACAACCCATTAAAGAAATACCTGGTTTAATAACCTGTGCTTGAGATCCTTGGATTAGGGAGTCGATGTTAAAGGATAGAAGTCAACTAATACAAATCAATTGTGTCAGTTTAAATGATATCTTAGAACCACAAATATATGTACAAATATTATTCACCTTACTTCCAAATTATTTAAAAATCTTCATCTTAGTATGGACATTATAAATATGTGCATAAGTGGTGCTTCTCAGTGTAATTCGTATTTAAATTACTTGCATACTTCTTCCCGACTGTATGTACGGTAGTGCTCTTGTTACTGATGCCTACTTGTGCACATTTACTGTTCCAAAATTAATAATCACTGAATAATGTAGAAAATAATTTGTTGTACTTTTAGATGTAAAATAATTATAGCATAAATGCAAATATTCTATAGGCTTCAAACAATTTGTAGAAACCTGGAAATATGAAAACCTTTTTAGGTCTTTGGGCAAACTTGACTACAGCTGTGAGAAATAAGTCACCAGAGGCCATGGAATTAATCCCAACCTACAGGTTGCATCTTTAGTATGATTTAATGTTAGGGAGGCTATGTGTTACAAATTAACACGCCTTGAGTTAATAAACAACATTATTTATATGTTGTTTATTAACTCACGGCGTGTTAATTTGTAACTCACTATTATACACTAAGGCCTTTTTTTTTCTTTTTCAAATGCACACGTACTAATCCACATATAGTACATTTACACAGTGTTAACTGTTTTGGTTTTAGAGCTCGTCAGCACACTGATTTGAAATGAGTCTTGTCAGGCCTGTATGGAAGTATTTCTGTGCCATCGGAGTTTGAATATGAATTTCTAACACTGAATTTTTTCAGCATCAAAATCAGACTTTGAATTTTAAAAACCATCAAATTCCTAGCACTGATTTTTTTCGCCTCTAATTTTTTCAACATTTAAATAAATTCAGTGTAAAAAACATTTGACATGTAAAAAAATTCAACACCTCCAAAAAAATTAAGCAAAGAAAATTCAACATCTCAAGAAAATTCAGCTAAAAAAATCAATCTCAAAAAATAATTCAGAGTAAAAAATTCAGTGTCTCGAAAAATTCAGGGTAAAAAAATTCAGTTTCAAAAAATTCAGTGTCAAAAGATACAGAGTCAACATCCGGGTAACCAGGGAGAAGCAATCAATCCATCTCAATTCATCCAACGCCCAGCCAATCAGGTTACACTCTACCGGTCATTTGACATCGACACAGGTGCCATGTCGACCAATGCCAGTAATGCTGCTTCGGTGAGTCTGTTTACTCTATTTGCCATTTATGTTCATAAAATTGAGTAATGGATATTACTTGACACGATGCAGATCTGATCATGGATTTGCTTTTCTATTGGTAATGGTCTTTTTTTTTTCTCTTCTAGGAACAATTGCTTAATCATCTTTTAGAAAGACTTTGCTCTTGATTGGAGCGAAGCCATGTTTCCAAGACCATTTGGAGGTCTTAACCACTTTGGGTGAGGCAAATATCAAATTACCAGTAGACAGTAGATACCCCGTTATATAGAAATAGAGTAATTGTCCTGACCCAGATTGATTTAATATTTGTAAGATCAAAAGAAAACATGGTGCAAAACGTCTGAATAAGAGGAATAAGACGCCAAGTCTCGAAATCCATTTTGGGGGTTTAAACCACTTTGAGCCAGGTAAATATCAACTTCCCAATATACAGCAGACATCCCACTATGAGGAAAAAGTGGAAATGTTCTGGCGCAAACTGATTCAAAACTTGTAACATTAAATGGAAACATGGTGCAATAATTCTCATTGATTTGAATAAGAACCCAGGTTTCCAAGTTCAATTTGAAGGTCTAATCCACTTTGGGCCAGGCAAATATCCCGCTATGAGGAAAAAGTGGAATTGTTCTGGCCCAAACTGATTTAATACTTGTAATATCAAATGGAAAAATAGTGCCAGAACTCTTTGATTTAAATAAGAAGCTAGGTTTCCAAGTCCATTTTAGAGGTTTAAACCACTTTGGGCCAGGACAGTTCCGTTTTTTTCCTCATAGTGGGATGTCTGCTGTATGGTGGGAAGTTGATATTTGCCTGGCCCAAAGTGGATTCGACCTTCAAATTGAACTTAGAAACCTGGCTTCTTATTCACATCAGTGAGAGTTATTGCGCCACGTTTATATTTGATATTACAAATATTAAATCAGTTTGGGTCAGAACAATTCCTCATTTTCCTCATAGTGGGATGTCTGCTGTATAGTGGGAAGTTGATATTTACATGGGCCAAAGTGGTTAAGACCTCCAAAATGGTCTTGGAAATATGGCTAGTTGATATTAATTTGCACAATGTCAACATAGCATGTTTCAATTGGATTTAAAATGTATTTAATCAATCTGGCTTAGGACAATTAATCTATTTCTAAATAGTTTGATATCTAGTGTATAGTATAATGTTCATATTTGACTGGCCCAAAGTGGTTTAAACCTCCAAAATGATCTGGGATACCTGGCTTCTTATACACATGAATGTGCACAATGCAGTGGAATACCCGCTGTGTGCTGGGAATTAAGCATTTCATAAATGTGTTCAATCTTAACTAAAGTTTTATAAGAATGAGTTGAACAAAGAAACATAGACCACCTCATGCAGTACTTCATGGTTAAAACCTTTTATTACATTAACAAGATGTGAGGATTGTGTACTGCGCAGCTTACACCCCCGTGAACACTCCTCAAAATGACGCGGCGAATAAGCAGCTAACTTCAGCCTCGGATTCTCCTGCCGCGGAATAAGAAGCCAGACTACAATTACTTGACTGGACACAGCATTTAAAAACACAAGTTCTTGTGTGCCAGAGGACTCTAAGAAGTCCAGGTCCAGAGTCATGCATCCCACAATATGCTCCAATCGAGAGTGAAGTCTTTCTAAAAGATGATTAAGCAGTTGTTCCTAGAAGAGAAAAAAAGAAATTACCAATAGAAAAGCAAATCCATGATAAGATCTGGTGTTTGGCAAGTGCAATTTGTAATAATTGCTCCAGATTCTTGAACAGTTCAAAATTCGATGCCTATTAAAAATGATTGCACGGCTCGTTTCCATTCTGGCGCGAGTCCACCCTGATGTGGATATGAAAATGAATATTAGGCTGTATGAAAACAGTAACTACTGAGAAAAGACTGTTACCTGAAAGCTAAGAAATGGTAACATCGTAATAATTCGAGTGAACTCAGCTGGGCACAGTGGTCCACAACAGCTGTTTAAGAAGCGCAGTACAAGGAGTAAATACTCAGAAATTAACTAGGTTTCATTTTAATAAGTTGTAGGCTTCAGAAACCATCAAACACATAGGCCTATATTTGGGAAAAGCCACAGACTAAGAGAACTGTAGTTTTTATGTAAACAAAGGTATTTGCATAAGACATACAAAAATAGTCTGTCAGAAAACAAACACACAAAACAAAAACTTTTGTATTAGAAAATCAATCTATAACAAATTTGTCCTGTTTAGTGAGAAATTTCCAAGCATACACCCCCCCCCCAGCATACCATTAACTAATTACTAACGCAGTTTTCGCGAATGCCACCTCATTAAAAGTTCAGTGTAGATATTGTTCATGTCGATTGTTCGTGTAGATAATATGCAACATGTTGAGTAATATCTGTTACTCAATTTTACGAACATAAATGGCAAATAGAGTAAACAGACTCACCAAAGCAGCATTACTGGCGTTGGTCGACATGGCACCTGTGTCGATGTCAACTGACCGGTGGAGCGTAACCTGACTGGCTGGACGTTGGATGAATTGATTGCTTCTCCCTGGTTACCCGGAGGTTGACTCTGTATCTTTTGACACTGAATTTTTTGAGACTGAATTTTTTATTTGTTTGAGTCATTGAATTTTTTTACTCTAATTTTTTGAGATTGAAATTTTTTATGCTGAATTTTTTTCAACATTGAAAAAAAAAATCAGAGGCGAAAAAAAAATCAGCGCTAGAAATTTAATGATATTTTTTTTTTATTCAAAGTGTGATTTTGATGCTGAAAAACTTCAGTGTTCAAAATTCACATTCAGACTCCGATGGCACAGAAATACTTCCATAGGCCTGTATTGTTGCCCTTTTATCTTCCTTCTTTTTTGTGGCCTTCTTGCCTGCAGTCTTGCATTCAGTAAATTAAATACATGTTCATTTGGAGCAATGTGGGGCCAAGTGACTTTGTAACATTCTTATTAAAATCCCTACTGCTAGTGTCATCAATGAGGTACCCTTGAGCAAGGTACCATTGCCGCACACAGCTCTCTGGGCAGCTCCCTACTTCACTTGGTGATTGGGTTAAATTCAGGGAAAGAATTTCACACTGTTCACACTGTGTGCTGTGGTGTGTTTACACATGACTATAAGGGGCCACTTTACTTTATTTTATCTCATGGACTTCATTGTCCATAATATTTCCAATCCATTTTCTTCAGTGAACTGCAACCTGACCTCTCTGTTCTTGTGTTGTATGAATGAATTATATTATGTGATCAACCTGCAATCCTTACAGTGTATTCTTGAGTTCATGGGAGACTTCTGTGCGTACAATCGATTGAATATATTTTTCTTTATGGTAGAAGTATTCTGTTGTCATCCACCACAGAAGTTTTCTGTTTGTACTTTGTGTTTGTATGATGTGTTTTAGTTTGTACTAAACAATGTGCCAGGCTGTTGTTTATGGCAGACCTAAAATTTTGGCTTTGGGTGTTTGTCAATGCAGAGGACACCAAGTACCAACTGCCATCGTCTAGAGGATGCAGTCTCTATCTGCATTTGAAACAGCAGTTTTCTTGCTGACATCACTGCTCAGCTCGCCTCAGGTCTTGACTCATTTCTGTAGATCCTGCATTTTCACCTTTAATCTTCACTCTAATTCATATTTACAATAAAATAAATTATACAACACCTTGCTTCCTTTCATTTTCATTTTAAAAAGTATATTAATAAGAAATATAAAAAGTATATATAAAAGGGCCATTGGCAGGGTTCTCAAGCTCAACTTGACTCCCTAAGATTAAACTACCATCCTGCACTTTAATTTCATAATTCCAGCAACAGTAGTGTACAGTTACTGCATTGTATATTACTGCATTACATATGTATATTGCATAGACTTTGCATCAAATACTAAGCCAGTTCTGTAGCCAGTAATATTAATTCTATTGAGTATAAGTAACTCTTGGTTAAGATATGTATGCATGTTTATGTATATATTGAATATACTATATGTACACCTGTCTTTGCTCACCAACTAGCACACATGCAGTCAATGTATTTCCTCTCTGAATGCCTTCATGCTGGCACTGGTTCTCTCACCTCATGTTCTCCAGCTCTGACAGTGAGCAGTAGGGAGAGTTCTTGGGGCTGTAGCCAGATGGCCCATTAGTGCATCACTGCATGCCAACTGTAAGTGCTAATCCACTTTCAGGTTCAAGAGGGCCTGGGCCAGCAACAACACACACACACCTGCTTCTCCACAGCCTGTTATAGTGGCTCTCTCACAGCTACATAATCTCACTCCTCTCCTCTCCTTAAATGAGACCATATTCTTCTTCTTTCTCTTTCGGCTTTACCCTTCAGGGGTCGCCATTTAGTCCTATCTGCTGCATCCTCAACTCTCCCACCAACTAACTTCATGTCCTCTTTCACCGCATCCATAAATC
>JBBIGA010117449.1:0-10406 GCA_037576975.1 Alestes dentex | reverse complement strand
GAGAGAGAGAGAGAGAGAGAGAGAGAGAGAGAGAGAGAGAGAGACAGACAGAGAGAGAGAGAGAGAGAGAGAGACAGGCAGAGAGAGAGACAGAGAGAGAGAGAGAGACAGAGACAGAGAGAGAGGCGGATTATGTTCTCTTACCCTCCTGGCTTTGGATTGCTGTGGCACCGCTAATGGGGGCAAAAGGTTGTACCACTTGGAAGCCTGTTCGACTTTTTATGGACCCTGTCTCATACGTTTTAAGTAAATATGAAATTCTCACCCGCGGTGGTGTTTACTGTTCAGTTTATTGCTATTTAAACATGCTCCCTCTTGGCATGTTCCTTACAGGGAGACTGTAGCCGTAGACTGTTTATGATTATTAGAGATTTCCTTTTGCCTGACCTTCTTTTTCCCCTCACCCAGTCCAAGAAAGACAAACCAGAGTTTTATCTCGAAAGCACCTCTTGTGTGTCACTTCTTGCTTCTTTTCCTTTTTCCTGCCTTCTTTTCCTCTTCCATTTTCTCGATTTTCCTTTCCTGTTTGCCCTCTTTTGTGTTAGCATGCCATGGCTGAAAGCCTCTCTACTCCACGAGTCTCCTCTTATCTGCCTGTCCTCCTTCCCTTGTTCTGCTCTGCGTCGGCTCTCACAGTTGAGGAGGAACAGGAGCAGTGTGGTTAAGGTGCTGTAGATAGAAAGTGTTGCGTTAACCAGACAGGAATTGCTCAAGGCGCCTCAAGAGCGTTCGCACTGAATGCACCCTCCTCGTGAATCATCAGGGAAATGCAACGCATTGTCGTTCAGTCTTTTCAGACTTTAACTAATCATGTTCCGCATTGCACTCAGAAACAATACTCCAGGAAGACTTGCTGAAGTCATAAGTAGCAGATGCCCAACAGTCTGCATTCGGTCCAGTAATTTCGGGCACTACGGAGGGGCAATTTGAGATGATGTTTGATTTTCTTAGTCCCTTAGATTACAAGGACCTCCTTGGTCCCAAACTTTTATTCCAGGCTTACACAACCAGAATGCAGTCGTTATTTGGGTTGTTACATAAGAACAATTCTTAGGTTGTTCGGGATTCCGCAGGAGGTTGAAAGTGTTCAAGCCACAGGATTCAGTTTAAGGTTGAAAGAGTTAAAAGCCATGGGATTCTGATCAAGCAACCACGAGCCGAAGCAGCTTTGTGAAAAGGGTGAACTGTCACAATCTGAGTTATAGCATTACCAGCTGAGGCGCAGTACGTCTGTAAAGTATCACAGTTACATGAATGCTGTAGGTAGGAATTCATATAAAGCCTCTAATAAAATGCGTAGTGCGCAGTACTTGAGTTTGGATGCAAAATAGGTCCAGTCTAGCTGCATTAAAGCAGTTGCAATAGCGAGACACGGTCTGTGTGATGTTTACTCTCAGACAGCACTTCGGTGACTCAGACATTTTACAGGCCCACGGTGGAAATACTTTCCTAGTGGATTTCGTAGTTTATGAGGCAGCTGTACATTGTCTGTGGTTCTGCCAGATGCTGGAACTCTTGAGTAGCTCCTGCCTGGACTTACGGTGCCACTCATGTGGTGTAAACCAAGTCAGCCAAGTGCCCACCGGTCTCTAAAACTGAATGACATCCATGAAAATGGATCAAAGTGTGTTACACGGCTAAAGATAGTAATATCAGGCAAGTGTGTGAAGATTCGATGCTGATTTGGTGGGGTATAATATTTGAATGACTATTAAGCTACATTAGCGTTGTAGCTCTGCCAAACTTCAGACGCCAAACTCATTTTGGTTGATGGAATACATCTGGTACAAGTGAAAACCGTAAACTGGAATTGTCTCAGGTACCACCTTCGGAGGGGTCTAAAACCAGCGAGTGGACATGACAGGGACATAAAACCAGCGAGTGGTCTGATAGTGCATGAGTTGGAAGAAATCAATCAGACTGCATTCCAGTCCTGTCCACTTCAGGCTAACAATTCAAAAACTCTTGACTGCATCAAAAATGAAGCACAAACATTCTGTGAAGTACGAAAGGTCGTTTAAATAACCAGCAGAAATGTACACTTTTCGATAATAGAAATATTGTGGCAGCAGGGATGGAGCTACCCAGAAAGATGTTATATGTGTTTACATATTCTGTAACTTTAGCCTCGGCCATGTTTTATGTTGTGCTTTACCAGTTCAGGCTGTGTTGCTGTGATACAGATAAACAGAGCCTGACTCTTCACTGCATTCTCGAGTGGCACAACCGTTTAAGCAGGGAGGCTCAGGGATCACATAGTCATGTCACCATCCGCTGATAGTTGCTTAAAATGATCAGCATCGGACAAATCTTTCTTCAAACTAGTATTTGATGGTGTATTTATTAGCAGAAGGTGTAGGCAGTGCTGGGCTACAATATCATCTATATAAAATATATGTGTTTAATTTATTCCAAAGCATTTTTAACCTTACAGAAATTAGTTGTTTGTCTGTAATGTTCAGGTACACTCAGTGTCCATGTGTCGTATGTCTGTGTCTCGTGGCGGCATTCACAGATGCACACATGAAGGATATCAGAATCTGCCAAGAACCCCCATATCTGTGATTCCTGCTTGCAAGCTTCCAATCCTGGTGATGCAGCAACCACAAAAAGTTGGAAACTGATGGTAATTGAGAACTGCATCATCGGTGCCGTTTTCACTGATACCAGTAAAACTGCTGGTCCTCATTATTGGCCAACTGATATATTGGTTGGGTTGCAGTGCTCACAGCATTCTGTTCAGTTTGCACCGTGCAGCATTATTGAATCCAGCTGATTAAAAATTGATTTTGTCTTTTTGGAGACCTGGTACCTCTTGCCAAAAGAGATCTAAATTGTCTGCCTGTTAATGAAACTAACAAACAGAATTACATGCACGTAATCCTGGATTAGCAGACTTAATCTGACACACTCGCAGTGTTCTTTTGTGTTTATCTCAGGCTCAGCAGTCTGTAACTGTATCTCCGTCGCTTGCTGCCTCTGACCCACGCAACAGCAGCTTTCTTGCAACACATGTGATTCTTGCATGTGTGCTCTGTGTGTGTGTGTGGCGCCCTTTCTGTGTTCAGGAAGTCTTGGGGTGGAGCTGTGGCAACCTTCTTCTTTTTTGACTTTTGTTCCTCGAGTCAAAATAATTTGGTTATCCCTTTCAGGAGCGTGTTTGTTTTGTTTTGTGCTATATTCCCTCATCCTGGATGCAGACCTTATGTTTTAGGATTTGAAAACTATACTAGGCTCTACCGGACCGTAGTAAATATAGTAGAAGAACGGCTTTGACAGGGTTGCATTTGTGAGGGGTGCGGGAGGACGCCATCATGGCCACAGAAGAGGGCAGCGTAGACACCCCTACAGAAAGACACTCGATGGACGTCTTGGGGCACCCAGACCAGGGCGACACCACACACGGGGTAGGCTTGGCACCAGCAGTGCAACAGCGCACTGATCTGAACGTTTCCATTCATAGGCACCAGTTTTGTATTGCCAGAATCAATTATAAGAGCAATCATTTTCAATAAGAGTCGTGCTTGTTTTTGGGCCAAATTTAGGTTCTCATATTGTTTTCAACTTTTTTAAGGAGCTTGGTTCTTTGTTTTTGTTGTGTTACACTATACCACTCTAAAGCGTGTTTTACCTCATTTGTATGTTTAATGTATGTTAAAAATAAATACAAATCAGGATCACTGAAGATGAGGTATGAGACTTTTCCTGGAGATCTGTAATTGAAACAAACTAATTATGGTGAGCTCTGAGATTTACACCGCTAGGTTGCATAGTGGCTTTTTAGCAGCTTTCAGTGTGATCCTTGGTATAACATGACTACTGCAGCTGAGGAGGGGCTGGTTAGTCAGTTGTGTGTGTGGGAGGGGGGCGCCATGTGTGTGTGTGTGTAAAAAATTGTCACCTGTGGAATTCATTAGGCAGCAAGTGAACAGTCACTTCTTGATGCTGATGTGTTGAAAACTGGAAAAATGAGCAAGTATAAGGATCTTTGTGATGGTCTTCATAAAATCTTCATAACAGCAGGTCTTGTGGGTTTTCCCAGTATGCAGTGGTTAATACCTACCAAAAGCAGTCCAAGTAAGGACAACTGGTGCACTGGTGACAGGGTCATGGGCGATCATGGCTCATTTCTAAACACGGGGAGGCAAGCGATTCCACAAAAGATCCACTGTAAAAAAAAAAGTTCATGCTCGCTATGATAGAAGGGTGTCAGTGCATCTCAGCTCGTTGTGTATGGGGCTGCCTAGACGCAGACTCCTCTGAGAGCTCATGCTGACCCCTGTCCAACACTGAAAGTGCAAACAAAGGGCAAATGAGCTTCAGACCTGGACCACAGAGCAATGGAGGAACATGGCCTAGTCTGATGAATCACATTTTCATGTGGACGGGCAGGCGCGTGTGCTATGCACTATGGGAAGAAGCCAAGCTGGCAGAGGCTGTGTGATTCTCTGGGCAATGTTCTACTCTTTTGTTTTTTTTTTGACTCAATTTTCTCCCTAAATAATTCAGCTCCAATTCCACCCGCTAGCTAGGACCCTGGTCTCACAACACAACCAGTGCTGGGAGGGTGAAGGATAGCACATTTTTCCTTCCAGTCACGTGTAGTAGTAGTAGTAATAATAATAATAATAATAATAATATAATGTTACATTTATATAGTGTCTTTTACAATCACTTTACAACAGTGGGTGAGCAGAAGGGGGGGGCAGGAAAAAAAGAAAGCTGACTAAGCAGTGGAGGAAGAGAAATTTCTAAGAAAGATTTTCAGGTCAGATTTAGAAGTAGTGTAAGTGGGGCAGTCAGCATTATTAGAACAGCCCAACACGCTTGGAGGAGAACACTAAACAATATGGACCAACTTAGAGACAAGGAAGCTTCTTGAAGTCCTGGGCATGAATAAGTGCGGCATCATCAGGGTTTGAAATTGCAGTTCAGACAGTTGGGTCACTTGGGAGCCTTGTAATCCATAATCTTCATCAGATTCATAATCCTTTTTACACAGTTGCCGTCCTTAACATGAGTCTGGCTGTATTTTTGCTTATCGAGATAGCAGTGATGATACAGAGGTAAGTTGAAGAAAAAAAAAAATCAATCATCAAGTGTAGTAACATTGATCAATGAACATAAATCTCATTCAGGATTGACAAACTTTTTTTTTTTTACTGACTTCTTATAGATTTAAACATGTTAATTTCTCATGAGAATAGCTAGCCAGCTGTTTGTTTCTGTATCTCCATCTCTCTGCTCCACTGGAATGGGCTCAGCTTCTGTTCCCAACTCTTCTTGAATTAGAAATAAATGTTATTAGCCATTTGATGGTCTTTCACTAAACTTATGTTGCTTCTGCCGTTCAGAAGGAAAGGAGTAACGTAGGCTATCATAGCAGAGAGAGTGTTTTTTTTATATATATATATAGCCTTGTAATAAACCATATCTGTATCATATATGTATGGATTTATAGTAAAATGCTTTCTTTAGAACAACAATGAATAAGTAGAATTCTGAATATTCTCAAGAGTTTTCCAAAAGTCTGCTGGGGGTCGAAAGGGTTAACAAAAGAAGCTTCTGATTAAATAAGGAAATGGACGTGATGAGTGCATACAAGGGTTTGAATTTGAATTAGCAGGCCGGGGCCCCTGAAATCTTGGGTTAGAGTTTGTTCCAACAGGTTTCCTGCATTGCAGTTGCCTGCACTCTTGTGTGTTTCTCACTTTCGCCAGTTTCTACAGTGTTTTGGTATGTATTCCGCTGCTGCCTCTCTCTTTCTGTTTCTCTTCCTCCTCCGCTGCCTCCTCTTTCCCCTCTGACCGACAGCTTTGCAACAGCTGCCGTGCTCTCTCTCTCTCTCTCTCTCTGAAATCTGCTACTCTCTCCCTTTCCTTTTTCTCTCTCTCGTTTCATCTGTGATGTTTTTATATCCTGTCCTTTGTTGTTTGTTTTACTTCTATCACTCTTACATGAATGCCGTTTTTTTGTCGTCTTCCTTTCCGTGTTTGCTTTATCGGCAGTTTAAAGTCAGTGTGATAGTCGCATAACTAAGGTGTATAATGCATAATAAATAAATAAGGCTCTCTCATTCTCTCTCGCTCTCTCTTTCTCTTTCTCACTTCCTCTCTCTCTTTTTCTCTCTCTCTTGCACTTTTGTTCTCTCTCACACTCTTTCTGTGTGTGTGTGTGTGTGTGTGTGTGTGTGTGTGTGTTTGCCCTATAGACTGGATAGAAACATGACTATTGCTGACAGGAAGTAGGACATTATCTCTTCTATTTGACTAGCTCGCTCTCTCTCTTTCTCACTCTCTCTCTCTCGCACTCTCTCTCTCTCTCTCCCTCTCACCCCCATCTCTCTTTCTCTCTGTCTTTCTCTATCCCCCACATTGTTCCCAGGTCATTTGAGAATGTGGCTGCTTTAACCTCACACACACTGTTGTATGTAAGGTCAAATTCCAGTGACAGCAGTTTCATAGTCTGAGAAGTAACAAATACAACTCGTTTTTAGGTTTGCATGTCTGTTATTGAATACCTGCCCTGGGCTTATTGTTATTACGCAGTATCGAGATCATTTAAATTACATGCAAATGCTCTTTTTGTTTTTTTGGATTACAGTTTGCATCAGGTTTTTAGGTGCACGGTGATCTCTGTGATTAGCAGGAACCACAGTACTGATACCTAATTGAGTGCTCTAGCGCCAGTGTTCGCAACGCGGGTTGCTATATTGTGGCATCTCTACCAAAAGCTGATGCTATCAGCTGTCATTTCTGGATATGTTTCAAAATGAAACTCATGAATTCACAGCTAGCCAAACTGAGTTTCAAAAGTTCAAGCCAGTTTTCCCTTTAACCCAAATCAATCAGTGGTCGATCAGCTAAGACATGTTTAGTGTTCTGTTGCACTGGAGCTACGAGGCTTATGTTGCTTGCAACTAATAGAAGTGTATGGCATTCTGCAGGCTGCACGCTTAAATCATCACACACTTGCCTCTGTTTGAGTTGTTTATGACACAAGACTATCCAAAATAAGATAAGATAAGATAAACCTTTATTAGTCCCACAAGTGGGAAATTTGCTTTGTCGCGGCAGAAAGTGAACAGTACAGTTAGGAGCAGCAAAAAACAAACAAACAATAGAATAGAATGAAGTACTATATCAACAGTACGGTATACAAATCTAGAAATACAAATCTGTATGGAAAAATATAAAATATCTATCTGTAAAATGGACCAGCATGTAGACAGAAATAAACAGAAACAGCTATACGGAATTGTCTCTTTGTGCCAAAAATCACATAAGCAAGTCTATTTGAGCTGAACAACCTGAGGTAAACCTGTGACAGTGTAGTTTGCACGATGCTAGATCATGGGACTATAGGCATTCGTTACTTTGCTTCCCGCCAATCCGCTGTAACATTAAAACATTAAAACCGCTTTCTAAATGTCGTTTAGCTCCCCTAGTGGCACCAACAGAGCTTTGACTGGTTGAAGCAATGCCTCCACGAGACCTCTGGAGGCATATTCTGGCACTGAGCAGCAGATCCTATTGCGAAGTTGCGAGGTTGAGGTGGATCAGGCTAGTTTGTCCAACACATCCCACAGATGCTCGGTCAAATTGAGATCCCGGAAGTTTGGAGGTCAAGTCAGCATCTCGAACCGTCATGTTTCTCAAACCATTCCTGGACAGGATGCATAGTCTTGCTTTAATGAATCTTTTTGCCAAGAAAGGGTACTTGATCTGCAATAATGTTTAGGTGGATGATACATGTAGTATCCACATGGGTGCCAAGACCTGAGGTTTCCCAGCCCAGAGCATCACACTTCCTCTGCTGGCCTGCCTTCTCCTTATTGTGCATTCTGATGCCATCTGTTCCCAGGTAAGTGATGCATGTGTACCTGGCTGTCCACATGATGTGAAAGAAAACATGGTTCCTCAGACCAGGCCTCCTTCTCTGTTGGCCCACGGTCTAGTTCTATTGTAAAGGTTATCCTCCCTTGGACCACTTTTGGTAGGTATTAACCACTGCATACCGAAAACGCCCCACAAGACCTGCTGTTATGCCGATGCTCTGTCCCAGTCGTCTAGTCATCACACTTTTTTCCTGCTTCCAACACATCAGCCTAAAGCACTACTGTATCTGTTCGCTTGCTGCCTAATTAATCCCAGCCCTTGCCACATGCCGTTGTAAAGGGATCATCAGTGTTATTTACTAAATGTGTCAGTGGTTTCAATCTTGTGACTGATACGGTTTTCTTGTGAAATTAAAACAAGCAAACTTTGAACGTTTTGACCACATTTTGCAAAAAGTGCATACTTTAGGGAAGCTTTGAGCAGTGGCTGCTGTAACGTTTTTCAGCTTAAGTCAGTGCCTCCTTAAGCAGAGATGGCAGTCAGCTTCTAAACCCGTGAATCTGGTTCTGCAGCATTAACCAGCACCCCTGTGTTCATCAGAGGCAGTGTGTGGTATCAGAGCAGCTGTGAAGCACCCTCTCTCTCTCTCTCTTTAAGAGTCAGGCTCGCCCTCTCATCCTCTCTTACTGTAAGTGACTCATGTGTTTTGAACAGACTAATGCTACTGTAATGGCTTAGTCACGGTAATGCTTTTGTGTTTTGGTCTTGTGCATTTTGCTGGCCGAGATGTGCACATCCTGATAACAAATGGGTGGTTTTGAAGTCTAGCTAATGTTTTTACTCAGGTACACACACACACACACACACACACTTACCTGAAATGCTTGCAGAGTGTTTCTGTATGTGCAGAGTATGTCCGTGCAGTGGCATTTCTAGTCATTCTGCGGTGCATCTTGACTGCGCCTTGAGGTGTGTGTGTGTGTGTGTGTGTGTGTGTGTGTGTGTGTGTGTGTGTGTGTGTTTGTGTGCGTGTATGTGAGTAAAAGCATTAGCTAGACTTCAAAACCACCTATTGATTATCAGTATGTGCACATCTCTCCAGACAAAATGCACAACACCAAAACACAAAAGCATTACAGTGACCAAGCCATTACAGTAGCATTAGCCTGTTCAGAACAGAGAGAGATTTTGTGGCACCTACGTGGGCATTTTATTCCAAGCACACCTTATTTTACTTGTTTAATCAGGTCTTCAAACAGTTGGTAAAGTTAATTAAGGTGATCAGTGACTTCTGTTATATTTGGTGTACATATGGAATACGGTCTTATCACATTAACTTACATTGAACTTGTTTCTTTCTCCTCTCATCACTTATCTCTGCACTTCTTTTAAAAAAAAATTTGAAATATTTTAGCTTTTTTAGCCTCTCTGCGGAACTACACAGTGTCAATAGCAGTATTATTTACTCAGTCTTTCATTCATTCTTTGTATACCGATAGCTTCTAAGCTACCAATGCTTTATTTGAATTCCCAGTTAAGTAAACAGTAACTAAGATGAGTTCAAACAGTTCCCACGTATTTGATAAATAACCATCTCTACTATATAGAGTGTTGCTGTTCATCTTAGGATTAGTTGTTGGCCGTCTTTGGAGGTTCAGAAGGATTCCTTCTAGTTAATTTAAGGTAGCCTTAAATTGAGCCTTAGGGGATTTTGCTTAGCTCATCTTGGCGCAGCCTTCAATTGAGCCTGAAGTTGGCTTGCTAACCCCCAAATCCAGCCTCATGTTTTACCCCCCGGGGGTTAGTACTAAGCTAATAATAGTATTGACTTTCTGTGTTTGTCTCTGTTCTCACACTGTCAGTTACTCAGACACACACACTCTCTCATTGTACGTTCAATAGCCGGAGGGCACCTGACAAAGTGTTTGAGGTAGAAGTGTGTGTGTGTGTGTGTGTGTGTGTGTGTGTATGTATACACTGCACCACCACTTGCCCACTGGTTAACAGGATGTGCATGTCTTGGCTGAATGAAACATGCTTTGCAAGCAACCGTGTCTTGAACAAAAAGCAAACACAGCATAGTTATGTAGCAGCTGTCTGCTTGACTGTTAGGGTTGTAGACTGTAGAGTTGGATGAAATGCGTTTCCCTAATGCTTAATGGCTTTTTCGAATATCTGTGGCTTTTAATGGCTTTTTATCTGATAACATCATTATTATTATTATTTCATAATACGCTCTGTAGCCCAGAGGTCCTCAAGTCCAGTTTTTGACCAGCTGGTGGTCTGGTGGTTAGAGAGTTGCCCCTGCAAGCAGAAGGACTGCTAGTGGTACCACAGAGGCGCCCTTGAGGACGGCACTGTCCCCACTCACTGCTCCCCAGGCGCTGTGTTCCTGGCTGCCCGCTGCTTCATTTGGTGAAGGGGTTAAATACAGAGAAATAATTTTGTGCTGTTCACACAGTGTGATGTGGTGGGTCCATTCAGCTCATATAGCTGGATGGCCTAGTGGTTAGGGCGTTGGCCCTGCAATCAGAGGATTGGGGTTCAAATCCCACTGCTAGTGTCACT
>JBBIGA010117448.1:0-10406 GCA_037576975.1 Alestes dentex | reverse complement strand
ACTTTTAGAGGGCAGCGGTGAGTAATGTTTGTTTATTTGATGTTTGTTAACACTTTTAGAGGGCAGCGGTGAGTAATATTTGTTTATTTGATGTTTGTTAACGGTTTTAGAGGGCAGCGGTGAGTAATGTTTGTTTATTTGATGTTTGCTAATACTTGTAGTGGTCAGGTGTTGACAATTAAGCTAGCAAACATTACTTACGCCAGCTTCTAAGAATGGTATTGACAAAAATCAAATAAACATTTTTTACCGCTACCCTCTAAAGGTCTTACTCCCAAACATCAAGGAAACAAATATTACTCACCACTTTAGAGGGCAGCAGTGAGTAACAGTTATTTATTTGCTGTTTGTTAAGAACTCCTTTAGATAGGGGTGGTGGTCCTTAATTAATGTTCTTTATAGGGATTTTTTTAAATCTTATCTCCTTTATCGTTTCTGCCACTTGTTGTTGAAGCAAATATTACTGAGAAACAGTAAACAGTTTAGTGAATCTTTACTCTTCCAGATAAAGATAAAGTGTCCAAACACCAAGACCACAAAAATGGAAACACAAAAATGATTGCCAGAGCCATCACTCTAAAAAACTTTACATTAAAAAAAACATTAGCTAGTGGCTAATATTAAGAAGTAAAGTGTCCATTTGTCATATGTGAACACGCCACAGCACACAATGAGAACAGTACGACATTGTTCTCTGTATTTAACCCATTCAGTGTAGCAGTGAGCAGCCAGGAACATAGTGCCTGGGAAGCAGTGTGTGGGGACGGTACCTTGTTTGAGGGTACCTCACTGTTGCCACTAGCAGTCCTGGGATTTGAACCCACAACTTTCTCATCGCAGGGCTAACTCCCTAACCACCAGGCCACCAGCTGCCCCAAAAAAGTCACAAGTGTGGGCTGGAGTGCTGACTGGCTTTTGCTCTATGCCATGGGTGTCAAAGCTCCAGTCCTGGAGGGCTGGTGTCCAGCACAGTTTGATGGTTCTCCTCCTCAAAAACATTCACTAAAACTGTCGATTAACTGGTGAGGTGAACCAGGTGTTTCTGTGCAGGAAAATCACCAAAACATGCTGGAGTTTGACACCCCTGTCTATGCTAACAGACCACAGCCACACTGCTGGGCTCAGGATCTGAGATAGTAGAGTACAAGTCAGAAATGAAACAGGGCATGAAACTTGGCATGGAGAACAGTAGAGGAGAGGTAAAAGTATATTAGCTTCAGGCTCAGTGTTTCTTCCAGACTCATGCCTTTGCATAACTCCATTTATCCAGAAACATTACAGCTCCCAAAAATGTGGATTTATCAAATACCTGCTGCGCCGAGCACCGCTGCTTCTGTTCATCAAAACACAAACAACACAACAACCATAACAAGCCCTACTTTCAGAAGCTCTGACGTATTCACTCATCTTAGGATTCAGGAAAGTCCAAGCAATTTTGTAAGTATGTCTGTGATGTGTTGCTTGTGGTGGAGTAGATGTGGCTCAAAGCTCGTTATCGTGACCCCTGAAAGGGGCTGTCAGTTTAGGCCCATATCCCATATTTCTCTCTTTCGTTTTTCCTCCAAGGTCCGTTTGAGATATCTGGTTGGTTTTATGATCCAAGAAACAGTCATCATTCATTTTTACACACCCATTCTCCGACCTCTTCTTCACCCTTCAGAATTAAACAGATCTTTTCTGTGACTTTCCAACGCACTTTTAATCCTTTTTTGTTGATTTTTATGTATTTTCTCTTTTATTTCTTTCATTCTTTTTTACTTGCTACTATTAAACAAAGTTGACTTCTGTGCCTTTAAATGATATACATTATGATGATGAACCCTGTTCGGATTCTGCCCTGTATTGCATCTCACGCAACATCAGCTTTGGCTTAAATGGGCGGGGCCACGGTACTGTAGGTTAAATAAATAGATTCAGAAATTTGTTGGTTTTGTGATGTCACAAAAGATTTATTCCACAACTCATAATTTCCATGAATGGACCGGGGATTGTATGATATATTTTGAAACTCTGTTTACTTGCTTTTTTAAAGCAGGGTATATAATCTTATATAATTTTTTGTTATGGGGCGGGGGACGGGGATGGGGGGCTTGCTATTAAATGTAAGGTTCTGCACAGTACTTGAAGTGGGCCGGAACCCAGCGGAACGCAGTTCCGGAACTTCTGTATTTTCGTCTTTTGGGTTCCGCCACTTTTTTCTGCGTTCTGGTACTTACTGAAACTGATCCGACGCAGCGACAGTGGCCCGAGTTCCTGCACTTATTTTTTCCCACTTCAAGCACTGGTTCTGCATGAATTGACCTCCCATCTACAAATGTCTAAATGTACACACACTTGGGCAAGTGTGTCAGCTTGCTAACTGCACCCGTGTTGAAAATGTTTTGTGAACTGCAAATGTTTAGTCAGGCTGTGACTTTATAACTGTTTTAGACGATGACTCGGATGACACCAAGAGGCCTTTCTGAGACATGATGAAAGGGAACATATGCGTACGTGAATGTGGTCAGTTTTGAATGGGTCTGGGTTAAGGGGACATCGGTGCCGGACGGAAGCAAAAGAGTCGTCTAAAGGCCGAGGATTCATTAAGTTTAATTGCCTTGCTCAGCCACGTCCGGTGTTGAGCCACAATGAAACATAATTCAGCGAGGCCCCCTCGATTAGAGCGTAATTTCATTCAAAGGGGCAAATTGGGTTTTTAATGTATTAATCTTCATTTTTGTTGCAGAAGCATCTCCAGCGGAAAGAGGCTGAGTTAATGAACGCTTGAGTTTCAGCGTAGATAAACAGCAGGAGGACTTCTGAAGCGCTAAATAAGCTCGACGCTTATTATCAGTCAACATGAATTGTGACGAAAGGGGAGAGAGGGAGAAAAAAAACGGGTAAAACGATCATCTCTGCTGTGGGCTTTCGCCAGTCGCCGAAAATGAAAGGAACGGCACTCTTTCATTTGAATCATACAGGAACCAAATTAAGATTTCAGACTGTCTGCCCCAAAAGAGACCAATGGATGGATACGCACTTCACTCCCTCACTTTTAAAAGTCGAGCGGAGGAAGTCACTCCGCAGCAATGGAGCATGTTATAGAGAAAAATGGCCAGCCAGCTTCCCGCCAGCATAAAACATTCCAGTATGAGGGGACTTAAAATAAATGCATATGCTCTTCCTCTCGCTGCCAGAGAACTTTACAGCATTAGATCTTTCTTTGCTTTTAATTTGCTAAAGTAGGCCTGGAAAAGTTAATAGCGTCGAAACTGCAGGAGAGGAACGGCGGGCACTAATGACCCAGACGTCCCGCTCGGACTGTGTCAAAATGGGGCAATCGCAAACACAGCCGTCAGTAATATTGATTAATCCCGCACAGAGCCTGCTCCAGGCCTTTGAATGCATGAGCAATATATAATGACAGGAGTCCAGCTGCACTCCTTGGATCCCTCTGCTATGCTGCTGGTGGACGTTTTGGAAACAGGAATTATATAGAATGTATCCCTATAGTGAAAAGTCTGATTGGCTATTTCTTTTGTTTATTTAACAGTGCTAGGGTGTAGAATTGTGTAGGGTCAGTAGAGACACGGCCCTATCAATATGTGTTTTAAATGTTTGATGGGGACACAAAACCAGAAACTTTACTCCAGCCTTAGTGCAATCACTAACATCTTTCATACATTACAATCAAAGAATACATACATAGTATATATGGGGGAACCTATAGGCTGGTTCTGCCGTCCACACAACCAATAACACAGTACTGTAACAGGAGAAATTCTTTATTTTAATTTGTCTCCTGACTGGAACCTTTAAGTCCATTTTATGGTACTGCTACCTTTTCAAACCAATGATCTAGAAATTTATATTTCAGTCTAAATGTAAAAAGTACTGTTAATAATATCTACATCATAAATACAAGGACGGGGTATTATGGTACTTTTGAGTATCGGTTTACCGCGAAACACCTGTCTGTTACTGAATCAACACAAAATGTGATGCGTTATGTAATTTTTAGCACTTAATTGTTAGTATAAACACATCCTCTTCCTCTCCTACATCCATACAAACTACTGCACTGAGTTCTGGAGCTTCTTACAGCCAGACACAGTTTCAGCCAATCACACATTAGCAAGAATGCGGGAGTCGCAGTAGACAAACAGAACTATGTTCTTTGTGTTCCAAACACTGGTTTTTGTTTTTTTAATTATTGCCAGGGACAATTCAGCAGTCAGTACTAGCCCTGCTCAATTTTACACCCTTGAGTTTATGGGCCAGTAAAACCTCATGCGTGTGCATATGAGGGAGCGGTTACACAAAAAAGTGTGTGTAGACATAATGTTTGTATGTGATCACATTTTGAACCACATTGCCAAACTCTGAGCAGCTTGTCTTTGCATGATTTAGTCGTGTCTCATTTTGCTAGATGGAGACACGAGCCTCAAAGACCAGCTGAAAGAACGTTCGCCCTCAGAATAGCAGATTAAGGATCAGATGGACACGTAAGAGAATGCAGCAGGATGTGCTGCGATGAGGCCGCAGAGTGAGTATGCAGCCCGTGTTCTCGTTCCACACACTCTGTTTTCTGAGCTACAGTAAAATTACACCCCTGTAGAACATTCTGGCGGGAGAGTTTCATTCGTGAAAGAAAAATTCTCTGTGTGTATGATCTGATAGGGCCCTGGGCGAGCAATAACTCCATATCTGGTAGAATGTTAGTCTGCTAGAAGCTACTGATGTAAGTCCAGGTTTATTAGTGTGAGGGACGTGTTTTCTTGTGGACTCATGTGCAGCACTCTGGATGAAAGCATCTGCTAAATGCTGTAAATGTAAACCTATCTTTCTTCATCACTGAACTCTCATCCTCTGTTAAGCCTCCAGCTTGTTAACTGCGAAAATAATTTTTCTGTGCTTTTTACACCATGCTGTTGGTAGGCGGGGCTGTGGGCAGTCAGTGGGTGGGGCTACATGCAGTTTGAGGGTATCGGAAAACTGAATAATAAATGTGCATTTTTATTTTGGTTTATTTTGTTCGTTTTAGCATTTTTCTTCACATTTTCTGTTCAGAATATTAGAGATTAAATGCGTTAAGGACTGAGCTGTGCATATAACTGTGGCAGCAGGTTTTTGGCTGAGGAGTGTAAATCTGCCATTTGGATTAACTGGTGAGAATTAGCTTCTACGACTGATCTTGGAGGTGGAAGTGTTAGGCAGAAATCTATGCCGAAAAAGCTGAAAACAAGTCTGAAAAGAATGGAAGCTGAAATAAAGGCAAAAGGTTGACACACGTAACACAACAGTGAGTCAGAAACCACATAAGCAACTCAGAACACCACCACGTGGTATAAGGGGAGTTCTGATGCTAATTGGTGGGGTATGAGTGTTACGGAGGTAGGGTGCAACAAATATGTTGCATGCTGGTGCAACATATTTGAATAAAGGACAAAGAGAATCTGCAAGCAAGGAGACAGAAAAAGGGGGTTTACTGTATTCACTCTGAGACCACTGAAATGGGTGCTGCATGCTCACACTTCACAGGAGTTCTATGTGGACCGCAGCACTGCCACGCCCCCCAGGTAAACCTCCGCCTTGCAAGGTAGTCCCAAAATGGAAATTCTCTTTCTCCTGCGACCAAATATACACAGACATTCCAAAATGGCCAAATAAATAAAGCGAATTACATTGATAATTGGGGGGGTGGGGTACCTGAAATGAAGGAAACAACATCAAATTACAGTTTTCAGACACCTACTGTTGCTCCAGTTACTCAATTTATCTACTGTAATTAGCATGTAAATGCACCTATGCTACATAAGCTTCCATTACTTGTTAGTTACATTAGTCCTGCAGCTCTAGTGCTGAAGCTAAAGCTAAAGTCTTGGCTGATCATATCTGGTGTATGTGTGTGTGTGTGTGTGTGTGTGGGGGGGTGTATATTGTACCCCTTATTAATGTGCTCTCGAGGCGAGTCTGCTCAGCCTATAGAAACTCTGTCCAGGCTCCGCTCAGGCCTTGTACGACCTCAGAGCCTGCTTTGTTCCATTGTGACCGGGTGCTGCCAGGGTGTGACAGATAAAAACTCTTTTGAGCTTTTTGCCTGCCAGGAGAAACCGCTGCAATTGGCCGCACTGCTGGAGACGGAAACAAGTGTAGTGTCTCTGCCTGCAGCTGAGAATACTAACGCAGCCCACCTGCCCCGGCCTGCCCTCCCAAACAGTATTGCGGTTGTTCTGCTGGGACTCTTCCCAAACCATTAAACAGAAGCGACACTTTAAAGGACCCATATCAGGGAAAATCACTTTCTGGAAAATAAGACTTTACTCCCCAGTCCATTCAGTCCATGTGCAGAAAGTCAGTAGCAAAAATAATTTTTAATTCATTTTTGGGGTTTTTTTAATGCTTTTTTTCCTCCTATTTTCTCCTAAGCTTAGTCCTGCCCCATTCCAGCCATTAGCTCCCAAAATAACACAATACCACCTCCCTCTGAGTGAGGCTTCACTGTCTTTTTCAAATGCTGCTAATGTAATGTATTTGGACAGTTTAACCCTTCAAACAGTGTAGCAGTAAAATCTGATTCCAGTAAATATAAAATATTTCTCTCGGCCGCTCTCAGGAGTTTTCTGTTTCTAAAACCTAAAATACAAGAATATGTTCAGTGTTGTCTTTATGTTCATTTGTGTGTGACATAGGAACACCCCTCCTCCTTCAGCCAGTTATTTAAGTCCAGCTCAACTGTTCCAAGGTCCAAGGTCCATTCACCCTCATGCATACAAGCTGTTGTTTTCTGTCTGTCTGTCTGTCAACCCACTTTTCTCTAGCAGTGATTCCTGAAAAAGCGTACCTGGCTCTGCTCCAGTTATTTATATGAACGTCTTCCCTTTCTGGATTTACACTTCTCGGAACTTGGAAGGTCCTCTTTAAAGAACTCCTGAGAGCAAATCATGTCACTGGATCTGCCACAGAACTCTGAGGAAATTTACAAATGAACTTTACCACCATCATCTCCGTTGTTTTCCCTGCAAGTTGGCATAGTAACCTGTTTAGAGGAATTCCTGCAAGTGCGTCATCTTCTGTGCCACCATTCGGAAATCACGACACAGATGCCCAGCCTGGCTAGCCGCATGCTGAATGATGGATGGAGAGGGAGGACCATCTTACTCACTCAGAGAGAGCAGAGCCAACTGGTCCTGCTCACAGATGGCTGTGGCAATTTTGAATTCGGCATTGCTGTGATGTCACAAAAAACCTATATATTAATGTCATCGCTCTCGGAACAGTGCATTGTATCTCCAAAAACGCTCCCCTTTGACCAGGGACAACAACTGGCCTCAACTATCACTTGTATGAACTAGAGCTTGGATATGTACATTTTTATCCAGTCAAATGAGCCTCCTCTCTCCATCCCCATCAATAACAGCCCATTTCACTGAATGATGATGCTTTCCCTGCAATCAAGGATTATTAGAGCAGAGAGAGAAAGAGAGAGCAGGGAGCGCGCGAGAGCGAGAGAGAGAGAGAGAGAGACGGAGAGAGAGAGAGAGAGAGAGAGAGATAGAGAGAGAGAGATAGAGAGAGAAAGAGAGAAAGATAGACAGAGTGAGAGTGTAGAGTCAAGTGACAGAGAAAGTGACAGAGTGTGAGAGAGAGAGAAAGGGAGGAGGAGGAGACGGAGAGAGACGGAGGGAGGGAGGGAGAGAGAGAGAAAGAGAGAAAAAGAGGCAGAGTGAGAGAAATTAGAGAGAGAAAACAATGAATGTGGAATAAAACTTGGCAACAGAAGAAGTGCTTCCCTCAAGGGCGTTGAAGGGCGAAGGGGGGTGTATTGGAGGGTTGAGACCGGGCTGCAGTTTGAGTCGAACCCTGGTCAATATCTATATAAAGATGTTAACGCTGTTACTGGGGCAATCTGTATCCCCTGGACTCACAATAAACCACACGGAAGTGAAATTTCCACTCTCAGCAGATGACCTGGTGCTGCTGTCGCCCACAGAGCTAAGGTTACAGCAGCAGCTGGACTGACCGGGGCAGTTCTGACAGAACTGGACCCTGACAGTCACTCTGGACAAAGCTAAGATCATTACCGTCCAGAAAAAAAGCCAGGTTATAGAAAAACAGACATAATTTAACTGTATGAAACACTGCCCTAGAGCTCTCATTACACAATTATTATCCGGGACTGAACATCAGTGCCTCAGGAAACTCTGGCCTGGTCGTGAATACATTAATAGAAAAAACGTGCAAAACGTACATTAATAGACTTCAGTGCAAACAGGAACAAAAATGCACTAAATAATGATCTCAAATAAGCTCCTTTTTAAAAGGTTACTGTAGCAGAGCTTCAATCCAGAGTCAAATTAGAGTAAAACCAAACTGTCGGCACAAAGTGTGGCATGTTCGTGAGAGAGAGAGAGAGAGAAAGAGAGACAGACAGACAGAGAGAGAGAGAGACAGAGAAAGAGAGAGAACAAGGGGTGAAAGAGAGAGAACAAGGGGTGTGGGGAGAGAAAAAAGAGATGGAAAGGGGAGAGATGGATGGAGAAGAGAGAACAAGATGGAAACAGAAAATGAGAAGAGGGAGGGGTGAAGGAGAGAGAAAAAATGAGAGGGGCGAGTGAAAGAGATAGGGAAAGAGGTGAGAGAGAGAAAAGAGAGATAGGGTGAGAGACAGGAGGGAGGGCGGGAGAAAGATAGGGCAAGGGGGAAAAAGAGAAATAGGAGAGATGGGGAGAGTGAGAGAGGTAGAGAGAGAATGAAAGAGAGACAGAAAGAATGAGGGAGAGTTAGTGAGACAAATAACAGATGGAGTGAAAGGAGAGAGAGAGAGAGAGAGAGAGAGACAGAGAGAGAGAGATAGAGAGAGAGACTTGAAAATTGAATGATCATCCCATCATCATCCTGAGCAGCGATGGGGACGACAATAGCAGCTGCTTTCGATCGAGAACGAAGCGTTTAAGGGGAAAAAACAAAGAGCGACAACTGGAAACACTTGATTGTTTCTGATCAATTTGAGGAAATCTGAAAGTGATGAGTGTTGTATTGATCAAGAACGAGACTGGAGCCGCTCAGCAGAGCACAGCATCAGCACCGCTGCTGCACGGAGATCTATGGAAATGAAACAGGTGAACAGAGGTCTCCTCGGAGAACTGGTCAATAGGAGGATAAATGACATCACAATGTACTTTTATGTCTAATGTGAAAAATATCTGTACTTAAAGGGCCTATAGCTCATTTTCTTCCATTTCTTTACAAATAAACATTGATGTAAAGTTTTAAAATGAACAACTCATTCCCCAGTCTATACATGTATGGAAACTAATCTGCAAAACCAGCCAGTTTCGAAGTCATTGTTTTTGTGATGTCACAAAAATGTACACATTTGCATATATCCACTGATTCAGCATATTACAGTTTGGTCCCGCCCCTGTCACAGTGACGTTATAATTAATGTTTCAGCCCAGACTTCTTTGTGAATGTGGGCATAATACAGAGCAGCCAATCAGAACAGGGCATAGTTACATACATCATTCTTAAAGGCACAGTAACAAAAACAGCCTGTAATCTATGGCTGTGATCACATCCCTGGAGGTTTTTTGGATGGGAAAGAACTTCATTTATCAACCCAGCTTTAGTTGAGTGCTTTAGCTGAGTCATACAGGCTTAGAAATGTCAATAAGTCCAGCAAAACTACCAAACACTGAAATAGGTGATAGCGAACAAGATTTATTTCACACCATAGGTCTTGCTAATGCTGCCCTTTCTTGGTTCAAATCATATCTTACAGACAGAACGGAATACATTTCCATTGGAAATGCAAAGTCTTGGGAACCCAAGGTGACCTGTGGAGTGTCTCAGGGGTCTGTACCCGGACCCCTTCTTTTCATTTTGTACATGCTTTCCCTTGGTGCTGTCATAAATCGTTATGGGCTATCATTTAATTGCTACACCGACGACACACAACTCTACATGAAAACTGACAAGCATCACTCTGTACTATCAACACCATCCCACAAATCGTTACTGACTGACTGTCTAGATGAGATGAAGCAAGTCGTGGATGCAGCAAATTTTTCTTCAGTTAAACAGCTCCAAAACTGAGACAGTGTGGCTCCCCCCACCAGATCCGGTCATCCTCCATAACAAGCATCACGATCTCTGGACACGACATTCCCCTCTCTTCATCGGTCACCAACCTTGGAGTGCGGTTTGATCCTCAATTAACATTTGAAAATCAAAAAGCATTGCAAGACCTCCTTTTACCATCTCAGGAATATTTCCAGACTCCATTCCACTCTGACCCAGCCTGATGCAGAGAAGCTAATCTATGCTTTTGTCTCCACTAGACTGGACTATTGCAATGCACTACTTATTGGGATCCCTAACAGGAGTCTTCAGAGACTGCAATATATTCAGAACTGTGCTGCTAG
>JBBIGA010117446.1:0-10407 GCA_037576975.1 Alestes dentex | reverse complement strand
CTGCTCCTCAACATTCTCCTCCTGCAGTAAAAACTCTGTTTATGTGGAGAAATGAAGCTGGAGACGCTGAAATCAGTGCAGACTATAACAGTCTCAAAATCAGAATGAGTCTGTCACGGTGACGCAGAGAGAATCAGTTTAATTTCGTTTTCTCTGCTTATGACACTTTAGTTTTGCTTTCTCTGGTCGTAACTGCCAATCAGAACAGAGCTCCTTCATAAAGGGACAGAAACAGCCCGTTTAAACTCTGAGGGGCAAAACGAGGCTGGAGAACTGTGTAGATAGGAATTAGAACAAAAATAAAATCAGAATAAAAAAGGAAAAATATGTCATATGTCTGGAGACGGAATTATTCTCAAACTTTTCCTTTTCCTTTTGTATTACTCTATTTTCTCTGTAACATTTTCCCTATTGAAATAAGCACACCTTGCCATTTTTATTTGCTTCTGCATTTCAGTCCACAGACATCAAGGGCAGTGAGATTTATTTTAAAAAATGGGGAAAATGGGAGTAATGGGAAAATGACACAAATACAAAAACACTATAGGCTAGAAGTTTGGGCCCACCCTTGGACTAAAAAAAAAACCAATATGCTGCTCTTTCAAAATTTTATTAAAAGAAAACCTTAGAAATACTTCAGAGAAATGTAACTGACTGGTTATGATGTGTAATGTAACAATATACCCTGTGTGCAGTTTAATGGATGCAAAAGTTTATTTATTCTACAGGCTCTAGAAGCTCCTCACTGAAAGTTATTCCATGAAATGATTCTGCTTGTGCCGTCTGACGACTGAGATATTGTTCTACCAGAGTTTTCAGAAGATTTTCGTCCTAAAACTAAACCCATTCATGGTGGAGGGATACATGCAGAGCGTCGTGAGGTAAAATAGTCCTCAAAGAAAAGTGATTTAGTTCAGATTCACTATTTTACATCATCAACATCCATATAAACACTCAGAGACACGTGGAGCTTCGCTGGGGGTGACAGAGAATAAAACAGTTGGATTTGAGTTGGAGACCCTTTGGTTACATTCCCAAACACTGGAGAGAGTCCGTGAGGAGTGAAAGTGTAGAATCTGCTGGTTTCAGACGGAGAGTTCGGGTTAAAGGACAGCGGGGATTTTTAGCTGGTGATTAATGTGAGAACTCGGTAAACTCGGTGACTGACATCCCAGAGCTGAAGCTGAACCTCCTGCCCAGTCTGAAGACCTGGCAGAGCCCTCCGAGCTGCCGGCTTGTTTCCTGGCTGGACCTGCAGAGGGTTACGGTATTAAAACGCACAGTGTAACCCACTACAGCGTGGAGATGTTTGATGCTTGTCATTGATCGTACTCGTCCACAGGCAGCTCACATTGGCAGAAAACCTGCTGTTGATGATGTAGACCAGTGGGCCCCCTGGTGGGCTGTGGTGGTAGAGCAAGGTGGAGCAGAACATTCGGATGAACCTTGGGGGTGGCACTTCAGCTTGGTGCCTCAAACCCTGTGGAGATGCTCCTGTAGACTTGCTTATGTGGATTCTGACCCTATCTGCGGTCTCTTAACATGGACTAAAGTACAGCTAAACAAACAGCAGCCTCTCAAAACCTCATTTCTATCCCCGTCTGCTCCTGCCTGAACTTTTGTGTGCTTTACTATAAAAGAGCCAGACCGGGTGGGTGGTCTTCTCGAACCCCTGCTCAGAGCCAGACTGGGTGGGTGTGGAATGGACGGGTGTGGTGTGTTTGTAGTGAAGGGTCTGGAGGACGAGTGAAGATGGATGGAGGAGCTTTAGGCTCATTTAGGAGCTAAACACAGATCTTTCAGATCCCCTCCTGCTTCACTCACTGGACACTTTATCGGAAACACCTCCTTGTGTTTCCACCTCTGGCCCTTTTAATGGAAACACCATCCGCTTGATGTTTTTGTTCTTTTTTTTTTTACATTAATTGTAAACATAATTGGCTAGAAGAAGCGAATGCCTCACTTTCAAAACAAAGCCATGTGTGTGTGTGTGTGTGTGTGTGTGTGTGTGTGTGTGTGTGGTGTATGTGTGTGTGTGTGTGTGTGTGTGTGTGTGGTGTATGTGTGTATGTGTGAGTGAGTGGGTGAGTGATTGTGTGTATGTGTGTGTGTGTGTGTGTGTGTGTGTGTCTCTGGTTGGATGTAGGCCTCCCTATCTCTCTCTCTCTCTGTACCTGTTATCCAGGTTATCCTGTTATCCTGCGATGGTAGTGTTGTGTAAATCCAAACGGATTCCGTCTCCACCTCTCCTCTCACCGCGCTTTGATTTTTAGCCGAAAACGATCGGACTCGGCCGTGCTCCATACACACATGCGCCACTGCCACCGCCACAGACACCGACACCGACACCGCCTTATCAGCAGCAGTGTTCGCAGCAGCAGGGTTTTGTCAGAGAATGTGTGTGTGTGTGTGTGTGTGTGTGTGTGTGTGTGTGTGTGTGTGTTCACAACTGTTACGCTCTGGCTCAAATCGTAACAAAAAAATAAATCCAAGGGAGGACACGGGACACAAGATTGCCAAATAATTTAGAATTTAAGAATTTACTTAAGATAAGGCAAATTATATATACCATATATATAATACCTGGTCGTCAGTAATCAGTGGTGTAAGCAGTGCAGGCATGCAGTGTTAGTGTAGTGCCAAATAAATGCATAAAAAGAAATAAAAAAACAAAACCATAACGAAAACAAATCAAATGGCAACGTGCAGCAGGCGCCTGAGCACGAGCGAACATTTTCCCAGAGTCCAGCCTTTTTAAAGGAAGATAATCAGCTGCGGCTTAACAAGCATCAGGTGTAGCGGCTCGCGGGTGTCGCGGCTCGCAGGTGACGCGGCTCGCGGGTGTAGCAGCAGCACTCAGAGTCCTCTGCTCATGCTCAGAGTCATCACAGCAACATGACAAACACTGTGATTGATGGAATTCTGTAGGAGATCAGATGAGCTGGAGCAGCTCCGGAGTCCCTCCTGCTGTAATGAAGCTTCAGGACCAGCGGGACGCTCTGATTGGTTAAAGTTCTCCAGGTGTTGTAATTTGTGATACCTGCAGGTGTTTACTGGTGACTGTGCAAGGAGTTCCTCTGCCTTCCACCCTCGGAGCTCTGGGATAAACCCCGCCCCCACACACCGCCCCACCCCCACACACTGCCCCGCCCTTCATCCCACACACCGCCCCACCCCCACACACCACCCCGCACCCCCCTCGTTAAGCAGGAGTTTCTGCCTCAGCGCTGGATCTGAAGGTGTTTAGTGGCTGTGGAGGTTAATCTCCCGTCCAGGAGCTTTAATGTTCTCTCTGCCTCCAAGCGAAACTTTACACCGTTTTCTGCTTTATTTCTCTTTTTGTCCTCTTTATTTATAACCCACCACACTCACCGCACCTCCACACTCCATTACACAGGAATTAACAGCACATTTCCTCACTTGGCATTTACACACACACACACACACTCACACTCACTCTCCTACTACCCCCCCCCCATCGCAACAAGATTAAAGCGACCGTTCACTGAAAACTTTCATCCACAACCAGTTCAGCTTCCTCCTTCAGTTTAGGTGCTGGAGCTGTGATGTGGGTTGCCCCTCACTTCACAGCTGTGGTACAGTGGGAGGGGACCGTGGCAGCGTCCAGAGTTCTGGTCACAGGTTCAAGGGAGGAGGCCGAGTACCCCCCCCCCCAGACAGTCAATATACAGAAACTAAACCCCAACAACCTGTCTCCAGTTCAGTTTGTGATGTTTCTGGAGGTAAATGGACTTGTTTCCCATTGCTGATCAGGAACCGACTTCTGAAATATGTGATTTGTGTGGTATGGAGAGACAATACAGGTGAGTCTCAGAACGAGTCCCAAGTCAGCTCGTGGCCAGTGTCCTGGTGATTAGGGAGTTTCCCCTGTGATTGGAAGGTCATGGGTTCAAATTTCAGGACTGCTGAGGGGTTGTTGGGCTGCTGTTGTGGTCTAATTTCCATAACTAAACTGTCAGGTGTGTGTGTCGGGGGCACAGCACTCCTCACACACTGCCCCCACACACACTGGCCGCCCACTGCTTCACTTGGTGAATGAGTTAAATAGTTAAATTAGTTAAATGTGTTAAATGGGTTAATTGGGTTAACTGGTTAAATGAGTTAAATGGGTTAACTGGTTAAATGAGTTAAATGTTTTGAATGGGTTGAATGAGTTAATTGGGTTAACTGGTTAAATTGTTAAGTGGGTTAAATGTGTTGAATTATACAGGCATCTCCAGTCCCGAGTCAATACAGATGAGTCTCAATTCAAGACTGAAGTCAGTACAGAAAAGTCAAATGGTGAATCCTGAGTCAATAAAGGCAAGTCTCGAGTTCTGAGTCAATACAGGCAAGTCTCGAGTTCTGAGTAAATACAGGCAAGTCTCCAGTTCTGAGTCAATACAGGCAAGTCTCCAGTTCTGAGTCAATACAGGCAAGTCTCCAGTTCTGAGTCAGTACAGGCAAGTCTCCAGTTCTGAGTCAGTACAGGCAAGTCTCGAGTTCTGAGTCAGTACAGGCAAGTCTCAAATCAAGAAAAATCTAATGGTGAGTCCCGAGTCAATACAGGCACGTCTCAAGTCTAGAACTGAATCAGTACAGTACAGTACTGTGGAGGATTTCACACAGAGTCACTTTGAATGACTTTGTTTAGATTGAGCCTCTTAATTCTGCAGAATTTTCAGTGGAATTCCTATTTGATTGTTCAGTCTTGCTCTGTGCTTTCCTAGTTAGTGACGTTAGCGCAGTAGTTTCAGCACTAAATTGAAAGAAGGAAACTTCAGACACTGGACGTGTCTTGGCTGATTGATTACGTTCTTGGGGAATTCAATTTTTCTAAGAATTATTACTGTAACTTAGTTGCCATGGCTGCGGCGGACACTGTGATTCATTATAATTACAGCTGGACATCATCGTTAACGACAGCGAGCCACGAGGGTCATTATTATCATTATTAGTGTCATCAGACACAGCCACTCCGGGGACAGGCCACGATCCTTCTTTCACACACTGACTGTGTGTGTGTGTGTGTGTGTGTGTTATTGCTGCGCAAAAGAGGTTATTGCTGCGTGTTTTTGCCCTTGTGTGGAAATTCTGCTGTAATTTGTCTCAGTCAGAATATACCGGTATTGACTCACAACTTGAGAATTGCCTTTATTGAATTAGGACTTAACTATGTTGACTTGGTAATTGATCTGAGACTCCTGTGTTAACTCGAGACTTGACTTAAGACTTGCCTGCACTGACTCGGGACTTAACCAGTGACTTACCTTACCTGTACTGACTCAGTGCTTGTCCTGAGTCTCTGATGTATTTTCACCAGACTCAGGCCATAGACTTGCTTGTATTGACTCAGAACTCGATCAGGATTTTGTTACTTGTAACTCGTGTTCTCCGCTGGACCCAGCAGATGAGAAGATCCAGTGAAGTTTAGGAGAGCAGGTTTTGGAAACATCGGTTTTGGAGCATGTTTTGTTCACCCTCGGGCGCAACAGAGGCGATTTTCAGGGCTGCCATTCATCCTGATGTCCTCAGAAGGCCAAACAGAAGAAATATTCTTGTTTTTGGCCTGGAGGTCCATGCTGGGGTGAGGCGATGGACTGAAGAACAATCAGTTTGGTTTGTAGCTGAAAGCCCAGTCAGAGATGTTCCAGCAGACAGATGTGTTTCCCTTCATAATGTCTCGGCTGGAAGTGAGACTGCGGTCAGAGGCGTGAAATCTCAGTCTGAACAGAACACTCAGCATCAATCATCACGCACACACTCACACACACAAACACACACACACTCACACACACACACACCCACAAACACTCACACACACACACACACTCACACACACAAACACTCACACACAAACACACACACAAACACACACACACACACACACACACAATGCAATTTAGCTCAGTGAAATGACTCCACCTCTCCTGCTCTCTGTTTGGGTTCTTTTATTGAAAAGTGATAAATGTGTGGAGGGATCAGTGTCCTGCTGTCCCACATACACACACACACACTCACACACACACACACACAAACACCCTCACTCACACACACACACACCACCGCTGACTCAGAACAAACAAGACACGTAGCTGAAAAAAATGCAAGAACTTCCATAATTATGACAATAAATATTTTAGTAGACATAAAATTTTTTTTTTATAGAAACAACAAGAATAAGACCATCGATAATTATTTTAAGCAATAATCATTTATTATAATATAGTTACATCAACTTCATTAATATGAATAGCAAAAATAAATAGATTTAGGAAAGGCAGAGAAAAGTACTAGCCAAAAATTATGAATAGCAGAGAAAATAACAAGAACATATAATTATGATAATTATTAATTACTTTATAGTTCTATAATTTCTGGTGGAGTTCCACAGGGTTCTTTTCTGGACCCACTGCTGTTCAGTTACCTGTAGATATTAATCAGCAAACAGGAGCTCAGCTTTAAACTAGTGTTTGATGTTTCATCACCTGGGACCAGAGACAGTCCTCTACCATCAACCTGTATCTCTCAGCCAGAAAGCTTTAACTCTGCCCCCTAGTGGATACACCATCCATGCCAGTGTGAAGATCACATCATTACACTGTTTGAAATGGAAAAAAAGATTTATTTGCTTAAAGGGAGCACAAATGGGCCTTTAAAAGAAAATAATAAAGAATATTCGATCTTATTCTATCTGGCTATAGAAATCAATTAGTAACAAAGATTGTGCAGATTGCTTTAAAGTAAAACCTCTGTGTGTGTGTGTGTGTGTGTGTGTGTGTGTGTGTGTGTGTGTGTGTGTGTGTGTGTGTGTGTGTGTTGGTCTGTAACTTTATGAACAGACAATCTGTTTTCTCCTGAATTGACACATCTAATATGAAAATGAGAGAAGAGAATAGAGAGAGAGAGAGAGAGAAGAGAACAGAGCTGGTGGGTGTACTGCATTTAAACACATCTTAAATATGTAGGATGTTGGTTCACACATAAACACACACTGTTATATAATGTTTAGATTGATTTTTGTGACCATTAGTGGAGCAGCAGGAGGGCTGAGGTCAGGTCAGCAGCCTCTGAACCATAAACTCCATTTCCCATAATCCCCTGGGTTCTGTAGGCAGGCAGATCGAAGCAGATGTGTGTGTGAGCACACTCAACTCACACTGTATGTTGTGGTGTGTTCACATATGACAAAATGGTCACTTTCACTTCACTGCAGCTCACTTTCACATCCAGTCAAGAGCTCACAGCAGGTCAGGAGTGAAGGTGTGGGTGTGGTCAGGAGTGAGGATGTACTCTGTACTCTTTGCACTGTATTCATTACACTGACTCATTACACCATACTCGTTACACTGTACTCACTTCATCATACTCATTACACTGTACTCATTATATTGTACTCATTACACCGTACTCATTACACCATACTTATAACACCGTACTCATTACACTGACTCATTACGCCATACTCAGTACACCGTACTCATTACACTGACTCATTACACTGTACTTATTACACCGTACTCATAACACCGTACTCATTACACTGACTCATTACACTGTACTCATTACACCGTACTCATTACACGATACTCATTACACCATACTCATTACACCGTGCTCATTACACAATACTCATTACACTGTACTCATTACACTGTACTCATAACACCGTACTCATTACACCATACTCATTACACCGTGCTCATTACACCATACTCATTACATCGTACTCATTACACCATGCTCATTACACTGACTCATTACACCATACTCATTGCACTGTATTGAAGGTACAGGAGTGAAGGAGTGGGTGCGGTCAGGAGTGAAGGTGTGGGTGTGGTCAGGAGTGAGGATGTGGGTGTGGTCAGGAGTGAAGGTGTGAGTGTGGGTGTGTGTAGGTTTGTGTGTTTGTGTGTCTGTGTGTAATAAGTACAGTGTAATGAGTACAGTGTAATGAGTCAGTGTAATGAGTACAGTGTAATGAGTATGGTGTAATGAGTACGGTGTTATGAGTATCGTGTAATGAGTACGGTGTAATGAGTCAGAGTAATGAGTACGGTGTAATGAGTATGGTGTAATGAGTCAGTGTAATGAGTCAGTGTAATGAGTAGGGTGTAATCAATATGGTGTAATGAGTCAGTGTAATGAGTCAGTGTAATGAGTATGGTGTAATGAGTATGCTGTAATGAGTACGGTGTAATGAGTACGGTGTAATGAGTACAGTGTCATGAATTGGTGTAATGAGTACGGTGTAATGAATATGGTGTAATGAGTCAGTGTAATGAGTACGGTGTAATGAGTACGCTGTAATGAGTACTTTGTAATGAGTATGGTGTAATGAGTATTGTGTAATTTAGTCGGTGTAATGAGTACAGTGTAATAAGTATGGTGTAATGAGTGTGGCAGTAAAATTTTGGTGGGTGGAAATTAAATAACACTAGAATTTATTACCTGGATAACATTTACAACATCTTTCTCTCTCTCTCTCTGTCTCTCTTCCTCTCTGTCTCTCTCTTATTACTCTCCCTCTCTTACTGCCTCTCTCTCTCTTATTCTCTCTCTCTTACTGTCTCTCTCTCTCTCTCTTACTCTCTCCATGTTTCTCTTTATTACTCTCTCTCTTACTTTCTGTCTCTCTCTCTCTCTCTCTTACTTTCTGTCGCTCTTACTGTCTCTATCTATCAATCTGTTCTTACTCTATTCTTTCTCTCACTCTCTCTGCCTATATCTTTCTTCTCTCTCTCCCTATTTGTTATTTCTCTCTCTCTCTCTTTCTCTCAGCATCTGCTAATTAGGAACTAATTATCCTGGCGAGTGTAAACAGATGGTAAAGAGAAAAAATTGTGTTAATGACCTTCAATGTACGGCTCGGAGTGTGTACCTCCATATGAGTGTGTGCGTGTGTGTACCTCCGCATGAGTGTGTTTGTGTAGTGTGCGTGTGTGCATGTGTGCGTGTGTGCATGTGTGTGTGTGTGTGTGTGTGTGTGTGTGTGTGTGTGTGTGTGTGTTTCTGTAGCCGCTGTTTTGTGAAAGGTGTGCTCAGGAAAGGATTCAGTGCTTTATAAAATCCGGGATGATTTGATTTAGTTTGATTCTGATTCTGCAGTGACTAGATTTGGTGAATTGTGAAATGTCTAACTGAGTGCTGTTTAATTTTATAATTCTGGTAGAATTCAGAACAAAATGGGATTTGACTGTTTATTGAACTTTTGCTTTAAACACCGAGTCTGAGGTGCAGCGCTGCCTGATCTCAGAACTCCTCCAACCAGAACCGCTGTGGTGGACCATTAATGGACCACTAATAGACTACTGGTGGACCAGTGATGTACCACTAATGGACCACTGGTGGACTACTGATGTACAACTGACGGACTAGTGATGGACTGCTGGTGGACCAGTGTAGGACCACTGGTTCCACCTTGAGTCACTTGTAGAACTTGCGCCGGCCTTTCAGTCCCTTCTCGGGACTCCTGTCACCCTGAGTTCAGTCTCTGTCGCTCCTCGTCTCGTTTACTCTGGAAGGTCGACCCTCTTTAATTTCTTTAATTTCTGCTGCCCATCTGTTACTGCAGAGCTCTGGAGGAGTGAGGGGTGCTTAAACATCTGCTCTGCGCTGGTCTGCTCTCTTCACGAGGGAAACACAGATGAAGGAGGAGGGGGAGAGCGAGCGTTTTTATCGTATGTTCTCACTCCACAGAGAAGATCAGCCTTTGCTTGATTCTCTCGTTTCACATCAGCTAAAGTGATGATCTGATCGCTAATCACCCAAATCACCACCACGGAGATTCTTCTGATGGTCCCAGCTGTGGAAAATCAACTACAGCTAGAAACGTGGGTTCCTCTCGTTCCAGTGGTTCCTATCGGGCTTATGCTCGTTCCTATCAGGGTTCTGCTGGTTTCTATCAGGGTTCCGCTGGTTCCTATCAGGGTTCTGCTGGTTCCTACTGGGGTTCCTCTGGTTCCTACTGGGGTTCCGCTGGTTCCTATTGGGGTTGCGCTGGTTCCTGTCGGGGTTCTGTTGGTTCCTATCGGGGTTCCGCTGGTTCCTATCGGGGTTCCTCTGGTTCCTGCCGGGGTTCCACTGCTTCCTGTCGGGGTTCTGCTGGTTAATAACAGAGTTCTGCTGGTTTCCCATCAGGGTTCTGCTCTGGTTGTAGATTGTGAGAGTCTTTAAGTTCAGCCAGATGGGTCTTAAGTTCTCCTCAGTATTCTGTATGGGTATGTGTGTGTGTGTGTGTGTGTGTGTGTGTGTGTGTGTGTGTGTGGGTGAGTGTGTGAGTGTGTGTGGTTGAGAGTGTGTGTGTGTGTGAGAGAGAGAGAGAGAGTGTGTGTGTGAGAGAGTGTGTGTGTGTGTGTGAGTGTTTGTGTGTGAGTGTGTGTGAGTGAGTGTGTGTATGTGTGTGTA
>JBBIGA010117445.1:0-10407 GCA_037576975.1 Alestes dentex | reverse complement strand
GCCAACATCTTGCTGCCATAAGCGATGGATGCCAGGTACTGTACTGTGTCCAGTCAGGTATTTTCACTGGAGGAGAGCTACTGCCCATCCACCTGCCTCCTTTCACAAGACCTCCACTAGTCAGCATGATAGCTACAAACACTGTAGCTGTGATGACTGAAGGTGACCGCGCCTGGGTGAGAGTCAAAGACTCAAAAATGTGGAGGACGGCGAAACAAGAAGACGTTGTCAAGATGTTCCAATTGTTTGAGGATTCCCCCCAGTCAGCAGGGGAAAAGGCCGGCGTTGTCTGTGGTGTTCTTGCCTTGCTTGCTCTTGTGGTGGCAGTAATGGTGTTAGTGAAGAAGAAGAGGAGGAGGAATGTTGTGATCAGAAGACAGAGGCAAAGAGGAGATTCAAAGGGCAGCAAAGTGAGGTTAGAGTGTTTCCAGCAGAACGAGAGCCGGAGTGAAAGCCCAACTCTCACTGTCTTAGCCTAAAGTCAAAGGAACAGGGAAATTGTTTTATTTTGAATTCTTATGGCACTGTAATAACTCATAGCAGCATTATATCATTTAATAGCTAGAACAATCATGATCTGCTTTTTTTAAACTACTATGTTTGTTACAAAAAAGTCCATCATACTATGTAACAAATTATCATTGCTTTCTTTAAATAAAGAAAAGATGTACAAAAATGAGCAATGAATGTCATTCAAGTCATGTACCAATGAATGTACTAGACACATTTCTGGTGTTCAGTCCGAGTACATTACAGAAATTAACCTCAATGAAATGCGAAGGAAAGGAACTGTCATGTTAAAAAAAAAAAAAACATGGATACCATGGATAAGACCCAATTAATTATCATTAATGAACTATTAGTGTGACTGTGGAAGCACTCCCACCATTATTGTTTTATGCTTCTTTAATTAGTTCTGTTATTATTCATTTAAGTCTTATAATACATTTTTTATTCCTCCCATTTTTTGGAGCTGCTTCTCCTCAGAGGCCATGTGAGTTACTGGAAAGACTGACATGTGCCTCAGACACTACCCTGATGATTAGGGGCTGAGTATTGATCATTAAAAATTTGATTTTTGTGTTTGTCACCTCTGATTAGACTATAGAGCATCAGTGTTGGATTTTGTATTAGTGCTAGCCAGCATGCCATTCAGAAACACTGGAGCACTTCTTCCCATCACAACCTTGTGAATAATGGCAAACATGATTTTCTCCTATGTTATTTTTTGCCGATGGAAAACCTACATAAAAACAACATACAATCTCGACAAGCATCTTCCTCCTAAATGATCCTGCCTCTCACACTTCAGAAATACTCCTGACTGCCCTCCCCCACTGAACGTCATAAAATAAAACAGCCTGAAAGTGAGATAATCCTTGCTTAAAATAATTCCTGCTAAAATCCTAGCATTCCTTGTTTCAAGACCAAAAGAGGCTGAATCTGTAGGTGAATAGGGATGAATACAGGAAAAAGTTAGAGAGATCTTGTTCAGCTCCAGAGAGTAAACAAGGCATGTGGTTAAGACCTTCAGATGTGGTAATATTTCTAGGTTCTGCACACTGTGTGCTTTGCATGCTGCAAAGGAAAAAGAAAAAAAAACTGTGGTTCAACTTTATTTGAATCAACATCACATCAGTGGTGAACAAAAAAAGTGGCATTTCAGCATAAACTGGTGCAAAGCAGACTTCAACAGATGTACAAACAAGATGAAAGGGGGATAGTGCCATTCTTGTCAGATTTGCTTTCTGTCCTACAAAGACATATGCAGGAGTATTTTTCTGCTTAGACCACATTTTTTTTACTTCCTACAATCATGAAGTTAACTGCATTTACGAATGTGCTCTCATTAGATCATAAAACCTTTCTCTGCATCTCAGATGTTCAGTTTTGGTGTTCCCGTGCAGGTGATGTTCTTCGTCTTGGTTTCCTTTTCTCAGAAATGGCTTAAAAGCTACACATCCTTTTTAGGTCTCAAGCATGAGTGGAGTGCCATTTTTCTGATCTGCTGATCTACCTGGTGACAGCTGTGGCGGTTTCACAATAGAATCTTTTTCAAATGATCGCTTAGTCGTATCTAATTTCAACAGCTAGCTAAGACTCTACCAATCCCACAATGCTACCAGTGCTGGCAGGGTGAGGGCTACACCACGTGGACTCATCAGGCGAAAATTTAACGTTTAAAGTCATAGCTGTAACTTCTTTGGAAAACTGTTTCAGAACGAGGACCTCAAGCAAACTGTAAAAACTGTCTGTAGCGTTGCCTGTTTTGTTGCCACTGGATCTTTAAAGCTTACAATCATTTAATGCTACAGTGAGTGATCGTATCAATAAATTCTCCATGTGAATGTCAGAGTGACCTTAGGTGAACTGAAGTTCCACAGAAGAAGGGTGTTGCAGCAAAACAACCCAAAGCACACCACTCAGTCCATAAAAAATTGACTGACTTTTGACCTTTCTCCTGCTTCATAGTTTAAACCTTAATCTGAAAAACAGTTACAGGACCTTAGGAGTGGAACATCCATGCAAGGATACAACATAAAGACTTGCCAGGCAGAATATCTGTCCGCGAAGATGGTGCTTGATTACGGTACACATGTCATCACAAGTGTTGATGCTGGTGCCACTTTGGTCGAGGAGTCCTCGCAATCTTCTGTCTCAGCATCAGCTGGCATCAACTTTTTAAATAAAGCTAAATTCAAAATTGGTAGTAAGGAATCACAACAAACATCTGAAACTCAGACCTACCAAAGTAACATCATGTCCACCAAACCAAGAGTGCATTCCTAGTAAACCAGATGGGAATGCAATCTGCCAGGAGCTTGGTGCTTTTGGAAATATGCCTTAAATATATTTTTCCAGTGCAACATCATATGCTCATGTGCAATAACGGTGCAATATGGTGCAATTTTATCATTCTGGAAGGCTTTTCCTCTTCACTCTGTAATCTTGTAATGCATTTGTATGGTGCAATATTATATTATCCATCCTGTAAGGTATACATACACTTTCCACTTCTATGCTGCACTTCTTTATTGTCTTCTTGCTGTACTGTCTCTGATTCACATCACTGTTACACTGCCATATTGTGTATTTATTGTATTGCTTCTGTCATTCCTTGTACTTTGTTCAGTGCTGTAACTGCCTCCTGTGCAATAATCATACATATGGTGCAATTATCATAATTTTGGAAGGTTTACGTAGTGTACACACAAGTTGTCTATTTATTGTTTGTCTATTGTCTACTGTCTGTTGTAACTTGCACTCTGTTGAATGTTGTTATATGTTGCACCGTGGTCCATGGACAAACATTGTCTCACTATGTACGTGTACATAGCTGCTGATGGCGAAGTAACCTTGAACCTTGAGGTTGTACTCAAGATTCAAGATTCAATACATTTGTCATATGTACTCTGTGCAATTAAATTCTTTCTTTGCTGTCCACACAAATGCCGAGGTTTAGAGTTGAGTTTTTATATGAAAAGTTGCTAAATACTTTGCAGTGTAATGTGCAGATGTAGAGAGATATGAACTGCGCATTTGCAAATTGAAGGAAAATTTGAAAAAAGCATAATGCCAGTGAATGTTACTTTAGGAACAGTAATTGCCACACATGTGGAAAGCTTGGACAAATCCAAGGGGCATGCAAAGCAGTGTTCACGATAACTGAAAATGACAGATAGGCATGCAAAGCACATTCTGAGGTAAATCAGGAAAATCTTCTCATGGAAATAGACATGGGGCGGCCGTCAGCATAATTTTGGAGGCTGTGTCTAAAAAGTCATTGTACTACTAGAGGGCAGTAATGTCACTCTGAAGACGTAACAGGACAGGCTATTCCAGTAAAATGACAGTTTACAACCAGATATGCTTATGGTGATCAGTCTGCTGACTTACCACTCCTTGACTGTAGTAAAAGGGAATGGAACCTCACTCTGGTAGGAACTGGCATGAAAAAATGGACTGGAAAACAATTAAAAAGGTCAGTGAAAACACAAAATTGCCTACACCCAAGTCACTCCCTGAGGTGATGGAAAAATACAGTCAAGTTTTCAAGGATGAACTTGTAAGATTAAATGACATCAAGGCAACAATTTCAGTGAAGCCCGACATCATTCCAATAAAATCACAAAACAAATACAAACAAAAGTATTACATTTATCCATTTATTCTACTAGCTGTAATGGCAGCAGGAGATTATTCCAAAGCTTCAGAGCCACAGACTAAAAAGGCTCTATTCCCCTTAGTCTTTAATCTAGTACACAGAATAAACAACTATGAGCCTGAGATAAAAAAAATATGGGAGACAGTGTGTTTAAGACAAAGACTAGAAATGCATACCAGTACCATTTAGAGCTCTATATGTAAATAAGAGAATTTTAAAATGAATCCCAAAATTCGTAACATGATCAGGCCTATTAGAACATGTTAGCAACCTGGCCGCTGCATTTTGTATACACTGTCAGTGCAAAAGAGATGATTTGTCTAATCTGGTAAACAAGACATTGCAATAATCTAAGCACTATATAAAAAAAGTGCACGAACAATTATTTTCCAGTTCATCTAATAAAACAATTTTGAAATGCTCCTTCAAAAAAAAAATCAATTATATGTAAGTACAAGCCCAAAGTGGAATCCAATACTACTTCCAAATTTCAAACACTGGACTTAGCAGCTATACACAGGGAGGCAATCACTTGACTAATTTTGGGGTAAATATCAGGAGGAGCTATAATCATAGTTTGTGTTTTACTAGAATTTAAATAAAAGTAATTAATAGAAAGCCAGTCTTTTATTCATAAGAAATAATGAACTAGGGCAGACAGCCTATCAAGTTGGTGTGATTTAAAAGACTTATACCACTGGATATCATCAGCATAAAAGTGATCAATTTCATTAAAAGACAGTGTACCTGCTAAGCGAAGGATATAGAACAAAAATCACCCTGGACCAAGGATTGAACCTTGGGGATCCCCACAGCTTAAAGAAGCAGTGGAAAAAGAAAGCTTATCTGCCCTAACAGACACTAAAACTGTGTAAATAAGAGGAAAACTAATCTAATGGGGGGGCCATAAATACCAGCCAACTGCTTTACATGTGCGCATATAAAAGAAGTACATAATTTCCTGCATCAGGGGCCAGTAAAGGGTCAGATATCTAATTAGTTTGATTAGGATTTTATTTGGATTTTTACAAATATTTTGCAAATAAATATCCATTTAGAAATTGCCCAGAAATTACAGATGAAACTGACATCTAAACTGGTTTCTTTAAATAATGGAATAACCTCAGCATGTTCAAAGTGGGAGGGAATAGCACCTTGCCTCAAAGAACAATTAATAATAGATAGCAATATAGGACCAGTGCTAGCAAAAGCCTGAAGAAAAACAGAATGAGGTAAAATCTCTAAGGAAGATGATGAGGGTTTCATCTTACCTATTACTGTAAAGAGAAAAGTTAAGTGAAGAAAAACAGCCCAGTACGCTGTGGAGGGTCAACATAATCAGTGGAACATAATCGGTGGAACTTTTTGGAGACTTATTTTCAGTGCTACAAAGAAAGGTGCACTGTGGTGCTCATCAAACAACCTGTTTCTAAACACAAACAAAACTAAAGAACTCATCCTGAGTAGAGCTGACCATCAACTTCCTCTGTTTCCTGAAAAAATACAACCTCAACCGTAAACTGATGTTGACTTTTTGCAGCTTTGCCAGAGCATCATCACGTACGGCCTTACAGCGTGGTTCACTGGAGGACATTGCAGACACCCTATACCTTTCCAGAGCAAAACATATCATAAAAGACTCCTCACTCCCTGGCCATCACCACATTGAACTCATGCCTTCAGGAAAGCGTTACAGGTCAGTTAAAACACACACCAACAGACTATTACATGTCGTCCCCCCCCCCAAAGTTATCCAGTATCTCAATAAACATACACAGTGACGCCCTCTACCTGTATTGCTCATATCTGTTATATTTAATAATTATACTTAGTGTAATCTGTCACTCAGCACTTTATCTTAGTTTCTGTCAATGTTGTGTCACTGTTGATGTTTGTCTTTGTTATGTGGTTGTATGATGTATGTCTCTCTCTTTTTTTTTTAATACCACTGTAATTTCATTGTGTCAAAGATACAGTGACAATAAAAGTATCTATCTACCTATCTAAATATTTTCCAACGCCTCTACAATTTCTGCTTCCCACAACCACAAAGTTAACCACATGTACAAATGAGTTTTGGTATTCTAGCACAGTCATTCTTTTGTCTGTCTCCTTTTTTCAAAAACGTCTTATTTCACAGCTATAACCTTTCAGACCATTTGGTTATATTCAGGTCTGAGGCTTGGGCAGAGTGTCATTGATCTGACAGTGACTGTTCTGTGGCCTCACAGTACAGAGTCCCTTTTTCTCATCATTTTTACCTCCCAATTATGTTTCCAATTTAAGCACATCCAATTTCACCAGCTAACTAGGACTATCCCAATCCCCCAATGCTACCAATGTTGGCAGGTTGAAGGCTATAACATTATAGAACTTTATGGCTGCCATTGGACCAAGGCAGGTGGATTATGGACAATATCTGCAATATCTTCTAGACTGGGTTTATCCTGTAAGTATGGCAGAGCCCGACAATGTTCTTTGGAGGAGTGGATGTAATGAGTAGGAACTGAATGATAGGATTGAGGTAGATGGGTGCACATGTCACTCTATAGGCAAGAGTTAGTAGGCAAGAGCTGGTTGAAGACCAGCCATGCTATTGCGTTCTGAACCAGCTGTAAGGGTCTCGTCATACAAGTTGGGAGAACCTCTAAGAGAGCAATCAAGGCGAGAGATAAGAATTGCCAGCACCAGGAGTTGGGTGGCAGACCAAATCAGGTCTTCTGGTGTTGTATAATGCAAAGCAAAATGATGGAGAGATAGATGCAGTGTGGTCAGAGAAATATCAATCAAGCTGATCAATCATGACAACCAGGTTTCTCACCACCTTAGTTGGGGTGAGGAGTGAAGAGACAATTTTTATAATGATATGATCGATAGAAGGCTTGGTTAGCAAGGTTTATGATTTGAACCAAGAGAAGGCTCTGCCTGAGACAATCATTCAATAGCATGTATGGGAGATACTGTGGTCAGTTGTATCGAAGACTGCTGATAGATCCAGATGCATAAGAACCGAGGACTGAGCTCCCACTATGGATGATTTTAAAGCTGTGTGTAGAGGTGTAACCATGAAGCAATTAGTGGAGCAGTTCCTCGTATGGATGAGGTCAAATGCCTTGCCAGATTTGTGGGTTGGAAGACTGCAAACCTAGCTGAGGTCAAAAGAGCTGGGATTGTCTAGGTGAATATTCAGATCACCTAGGATGAGTAGTGGACAGTCAGTCAGGGATGTCAGACAGAGTTGCCAAAACATCCAGATGGATGGTAGATGGTTATTGTAGAGTTTCACAGAAGCAGATACCAGAATAGCACTGTACTCAAGAGGCTGTAGTGATAGTGTAGTTACCTCAGGTAAGTCAGGTTTCTGTCTTTTTGGATAGTGATACCGGTTGCAGATATCGGTGGTGACAGGAATGTTGTGGAAGGACATTGCTTATTTAGAGTAGCAGACTCGCATAGGGAGGCGACCAAACTCATTTGATGTACAGTGCGGTTCATTGGACATGGCTGTTCACATGTCAACAGTGATTGTCTCCACACACCCTATAAAGAATGATTGCATTTTGGTAGGGCAAAGTCAAAGTCCATACCTTAATCTGAAATCGGTGTAACAGGACCTGAGGAGTGAGACGCACTGGGAAATTAGAAGGCCTACAATATCATTTTGGAATATTTTGGCCATGAGAGAGACCCTACTGTGAGAGATCTCTCTTACACTGGGTAACAAATTTTTAATGAAAGGTCTGTTTTTTATGTTTCTTAGTCAAGTTTTGCACATCCGTTTTTCCTACCTTCAATGGTTCTAGAGATTTTTTTAATGTATATTCAGCATAAACGAGCAATCCGCTTTAACCTGCATGTACGGAATTTGCAAAATATTAACACCACCGGGAGCAAAAACGTATATTTTGCATGCACCAATAAAGTAATGATGCAAATAACCCTCAAAGCTCAAAGTTATAAGTTTAACAAAGGACCATGTCAGCTGAGCTGCCAAGTTTAGATTTTTCTAAAAATGACGTTTCTAACCCTAGACGTTACGTGAAAATAAACATTACCATCGAAATCAGCGTGCCGAGATTGTATAAGAAACACTACAAAATGTAATGAAACAAATTTTTGTTGCCTGGTGTTATCAAGATACTCAAAATCAGAGAACAGACAGATGTGTTTCTACTCAAAGCAGTTCCAACCCCAAAATACAGTGGCACTAGAAAGTGAACCCTTCAATATACTGTGAATTTCTGAAATCAGAATAGTACTGAAAACAGAAGAGTATAGGACCATTTTCATTAGTGTCTCCAAAGATAAATACGAGATGTTCAGATGAGACTTTAGAGAACATTGCTGATATGGTTTTAAATTTAATGTACTGTTACAAATTTGCTTTTTCAATACTATATCTATCTTTTTAATTTAAGGTTGTATGTGTGAAGGTATATGTGTATGTGCTGATGTGTGATTGATATTTCCAGACTAATAGGTCAAACAAGTTCAAGAGAATGCTTGGAAGATGTGTCAAGTGCTTAAAATGGAATGTTTGCTGAAACAGGTCTTATTTGTTAGCTGGGAAAACCGCCTATCAAAAAAGTTTTCATAAACGATATTTTTATCCTATTCATTTTGTTTTAGCAGTTCGTTATAAGAAAAGTAATAAAAGAGGGGAATAATACTGCAACCACTTAAATATAAAATATAAATATTTTAATAACACACAAACAAATATGCAAGGTAAATGTTAAAAAATGCTTTCTTTCAATTAGGTGCCTATCCCGCTATAAGACAACAAGGTTTAAGCTCTTGCAGCATAATTACTCATTTGTATCAACTTTAAGCGAAACTGAAACTGGTTGGAAACTTTAGATTGAGATTGCTGATAGCAAGCCATCACGTGAAAAAAGGGAATAAATGCCGGACACTCCTTTCACTCAGAGCAATCTTACCTGACAGTCATGGGTTCAACAAGTCTCTCTCTGTTGGGTCTCTTTGTATTCATCAGTACCTGTGATCTTTATCCACTCAGTCGTTCTAGCAATGGACTTCGCCAATGCTGGAAAAACACCAGCATACCAGCTCTGGAGGTTCTGCCTGGGGGCGGCTGGGACAACCTGCGTAACCTGGATATGGGCCGAGTGATGAACATGAGTTACTCCCAGTGCCAGACCACCGAGGACGGTGTCTACCTCATCCCAGACGAGGTTTTTGTCATCCCACAGAAGGTTAGCAGAGTGGAGATGAACTCTGAGATCATCAATACATGGCTCAAACAGAAAAGCACAACTTCAAGCTCCATTAATGCAGATGTGTCCTTCCCTGAACTACTCAATGGCAAATACTCCAGTGAGAACCAACGTATGAAAACACATCAAGTGGAAGAAAGTTCTGTAACAACATGGGTGCAGGTAAGTTATATATATATACATATATATATTACTATAAATAAGAACTGAAGGAACTTCTGATTCAGAGGCTAGGGTCAGCTCTTACCAAGCCTTTATGGTTTAGGATGGCTGACAGTGCACATTGCCGTGTTCACAGGCTGATTATTTTTAATTAACCAACAACGGTGAGACACGTGTCTTTTTTAATAACCGACCTTATCTTTAGCATCTTGATGTCTGTCTGTTTGTGTCTTCTGTGTGTCTTGCTCCGTTTTTTTCTGTTTTTTCACTTTTTGTCCTTTTCCAGCCTCCATAAGCCCTTATAATTGATACAGATACACAAGCAAAATACATGCTGCAGTTTAAAACATTGATTTTGTTTACAGACTCAAATGTGAAAACACGGCATGGCAGATGTATTCAACACTTCTCTTTCTTTTCTTAGGTGCGTAACCATCTCTACACAGTGAAGGCTTACCCTGATTTCACTCTGGACAGCAACTTCGTCCACCAGGCAGAGGAAATCGCAGATGCTATTGAGAACAACCAGACCCGCCAGGCAAAATATCTGTCAGAGAAGATGGTCCTTGATTACGGAACACATGTCATCACAAGTGTTGATGCTGGTGCCACTTTGGTGGAGGAGGACTATTTAAAATCATCTTATGTTTCTGATGATGTGTCTTCCCGATCTTCTGTCACAGCATCAGCCAGTGCCAGCTTTCTTAACAAAGTTGAGTTTCATATTGGCAGTAAGGAATCACAGCAAACATCTGAGCTTCGGGACTACCAGAGTAACACTACATACTCCATAACGCTGAGTCATGGAGGGGCTTTGTTTTATCCTGGGATCACTCTGCAGAA
>JBBIGA010117444.1:0-10408 GCA_037576975.1 Alestes dentex | reverse complement strand
AAGTTTGCTTCTTTAGTTTTGTACTCAGCAGAGCAACATAGCAAACGAATAGGGGAGGCTCAGCACTGTGAAAAGGGAATTCTTAACTCATCACACACTCTCCTTTAATGATGTTGACTCAAAGCCATCTTAAACAGACATGCTTATGTGGTTTCTTACACTGTTTGACACACTAATATAATATACAGTGCTTTATTGGAAGCGCCCTCAGGGGCCAGTGGGAGGTGTTTTTAACAGAGATTGTGCTGAACAGATGCTCTTTGGTGAGAGAGGGTGAGAATGAGAGCGGATTGGGATAACTCTCACTTTGAGCCATGGCTGTGATAAATTTCTGTTTTTTCTGTCTCTCTCCCCTCATTCAGGAACTTCTTTTATTCAGTGCAATGTAACTCAAACAGAATTAAGGTCGCTTTTGTTCTCCAGCTCTTTCTCATCCTCTCGCTGTATTCCTCTCTCCGACCCAGTGAGGGTTTCTCACAGAATTTCAGTTCAGGCTTCTTCATTTCTGCACCCACTGGTCCTTGACATGGTTTCTGCTAAAAATTCTGGACTCTCTCTAGATTGGTCCACATTCTGTAGTCAAAACCCAGTCAGAACCAAATGAGCGGGAGATTGGCTCAAGATCGAAAAAAATCTCTACCTGCTTCAGTTATGGGCAATGGAAAAATGGAAAGGTTTTTTTTTTTTCTGCATACAGCAAAACCATAATAAAAACAAAAATGACACAATTTCAAACATCAAATTCAAATCTTTAAATTTGAGCTCATCTTGAACTTACATACAGAAATTCAGTATGATGTAGTATCACTGTTAGTACAGAGGTTTTAATGAGGAACTCAAAACCGCGCTCTGCAGGAGCCACAACACAAATGCAACTGGGTCTTTAACCACAGCATTCCACTTTAGGGCTCTTGGGTAATACATGGCCAGTGGGGTGTCCCCACCTTTGGCAGGGCAGGACCCGATACTTCTGGACCCCAGTCCGGGGGTCCTCAGGCAACTGTGGAACCGAAGCTCCACTACTCGCCGCAGCCCACGGGTTCCCCGGCCGGCTGACGAGACAGCCCAGCTGGTGACTCCTGTGAGGAAGGGAGAAAGAGAGGATGGGCACATTCAGAGTGTACTGACTTGATATGAAGGGTAGACGACGTCGCCTTCTTTGGGTGAGTAGGAGGACGAGCAGCCCAGACACGGACCGATGACGGTGACTGCACGCCAGGACTCTGGCTCGGCTGGCTTTTAAAGTAGGAAGACACGAGGAAGGTAGACACGAACACCAATCACAAGACAGAGACACTTGACTCTTAACACAAAGATTCTAAACACACTTGACTCAACACACTCACAGGTGACGCTTAGTGGGCGCCATGGCAGCGGCCATGGCATGGCAATTAGCCAGCTACCTAGGTGTAAAAAGTACATTTAACACCTTAATACAGCCATTGCAAAGGGGCATATGGTTGGGTTTTGTTTTTTTTTTCCTTTTTGGTTAGTTTTACATTCTTTGACAATAATGTCACCTATTGTTGTTAAAGTTGCCTATTTGAATAACACAAATAAAATAAAATGTTAGAGGCGACTGGCTGTTTAGTGCAGTGAGTCATGCTTAATACTGCGACAATATTTTGCCGCAGCATTTAAATACAGTGCGAGTGTACTTACCTGACTCACATTAGGTGAACCACTGTGACCCTTCTGTTTAGGGGAGCTTGGGGCGCTCCCTTCTTCAGCAGTGAGATTTGAGATTTCTTTTACTGAGTGCTACATAATTGCATAAAAAAGCATAAAAATAAAATGTTTGTTTAAAATGCACTGCAAGTAGATAACATTGCTTTCTTAGAGACACCCCAACGTGTTCAAACCCAAGCGCTCAAATCTTTCATTGCTCAGACATGAGGCTTAGACCAACCTGAAAATGATAACAGTCATTTACAACATCAAAACTGAGAAAATCGTAGTCTTCCTTGAGATGTCTGACTCACAATGAGTTGTCTATTCTTTTGAGTCTTTAGTTCAGTTGCAGATGCACATGATTGTTCATCATCTCAGTGAGTCTTAGCACAACGTGTGACTTCACTCTAGAGGTTACTTGGATCTTTTGCTCAGGAGAAACATCTGAGCAGCAAAAGTCCCCTTCGTCATCCAATCTCTTGGAGAAAACACAGAGATATTAAGGAGATCTCTCTTTCCTATAGGACATTAGTAAGACAAAAACGAAACTCTTATTATGCCAGTAACTATGTGATTACAAGAATATAATACTGTACACTATTTTCTTGCTGGAAAATGTGATTACACTAGAGGGAAACGTTTTAGGAATTGTTTAGGGATTGCCCTAAACAATTCCCCTAATCATAATAAAATAAAATCTCTTAATTGTCTCTTTGCTAGCAAATATATATGCATAGATCCCTATTACCTGGTGATCAAATAATACCAGGAGTGCAGTCATCCAGATGAAATAAGCAAAGGCATTCAGGAAATGTGTTCACATTAGATTTAGCTCAAACCTCCCTCTTTTGGTCAAGGATGAAATTAGAGTGGGGAGGTTGGAGGCAGTACCTTTCCTCATTTTACTAAATAAAGTCAGGCCAACTTTCTGCTGATTTGTCCCATCAACACTACTTTGGATGCTCTTTATGCATTAGGTGCTTTGCATTGCCCACAATCGTTCCCTGACGGTTCATTGTTCATGTCTGTTCCTGTATATTTGTCTGGTATATTAGTCATTCCTACATCCCTCTCAACTTTTTCAGAAAGGACTTGAAGTGTAAAGTAACCATTTGTCATACGTGAACACACCACAGCGTGAACAACACAAAATTCTGCCTCTGTATTTAACCCATTTCCCCAAGTGAAGCAGCGGGCAACCAGGAACACAGCGCCCGGGGAGCAGTGTGTGAGGACGGTACCTTGCTCAAGGGTACCTCAGTGGTGCCACTAGCAGGGATTCAAACCCACAACATTCTGATCACAGGGGCAACTCTCTAACCACTAGGTCACCAGCTGCCCCAAGAATCCTCTAAGAGCACTTTCTGTCTGAAGAATGTTATAGTGTAGACTATGAAGATCACTATAGCTGCAACAGTCCCCATCCAAAAACACTTTAGTCTCGGATCTGTCAACGACCAGTTGGCTAACCCCCTCCAAACAAACATTCTCCATCTTAATAAATACTGTTTTACTCCAATGCATGAGCAGTTGGCCTATTTGTCTTTTTTAGAACAAATCTAGAGCTAATGTTACTTGGCTGCTAATGCTCATTTTTTACATTTGAAAAGTTTTAGGTTTAAGTTTTTGATGAGCATATGTTCCAAGCTTTGGTAGAAGGTCCTAAACTAGTATCTAATATGTAATTTGTTGTATTGCAGTATTCTGTAGCGCAGCCTCATAGAACTCATGTTTTTATATCATTTTCATGTTTTTGTTCATCATTCGTTTTTCACTACAATATCCAGCATGCAATAGACAAATCCATGAGACAGCCATCAGGAATCCCTGCAGAGCTTAAGCAATACTGTTTGTTAGTCCAACCACTGATCAATCAACTACTAACTGTTTTGACACTCCTGTTTCGGGGGTGCTGGTGGCCTGGTGGTTAGGGTGTTCACCCTGCGATCAAAAAGTCATGGGTTTGAATCCCAACACTGCTAGTTTTACCTGTGAGGTATCCTTGAGCAAGGCACTGACCCCCACACACAGCTCCCCGGGCGCTGTGTCCCCACTGCCTCACTTGGTGAAGGTGGAAACTGTGGCTGAAAGGAGAACATTGTCTAGACTTCAGGCCATCATGGACAATGCTGATCACCCCCTCCACAGTGTGGTGAACGAACTGAGAAGTACTTTTAGCCACAGACTCACCAGCTTAAAGTGTTCCACTGCACAGTAAATCCTTCCTTCCCACCGCCATCAGACTCTATAACTCCTCCCTCTGTCACACACCCACCCATCAGACTCTATAACTCCTCTCTCTGTCACACACCCACCCATCAGACTCTATAACTCCTCCCTCTGTCACACACCCACCCATCTGACTCTATAACTCCTCCCCCGTCACACACCCACCCATCTGACTCTATAACTCCTCCCCCTGTCACACACCCACCCATCTGACTCTATAACTCCTCCCCCTGTCACACACACACCCATCAGACTCTATAACTCCTCCCCCTGTCACACACCCACCCATCAGACTCTATAACTCCTCCCCCTGTCGCACACCCACCCATCAGATTTATATCCACCTCTCTATTACTGACTACTAAAAGGCAAGGTGTATTTAGTACAGCGTATTTTCAGAATATTGTCTGGAGAGCTTTATTTTGATTGCATATTATAATGTATATTGTTCTTGTCTTTGTGTCTCTTTGTGTCTTTTTTGTGTTAGTGAAAAAACACCTCAAGTTCACCTTAACAAGGGCTTGTTAATTAGCTCATTAGTTTGATCAGGTGTGTTGGGAGCTCTAAAATGTGCAGAGCTGTGGTCTCGCAGGACCACTATTGAGAACCACTGATCTAAATCACATTTTCCACTTTAGAAGACACTCCTTAACACTCCCCATCCCCCTTCCCCCACCCCAAACACACACACACACACACACATCCTCCACCATAAAGTCTATCTTCAAGTCTTTACAACTTTCTCTCCCTGCCTGTTCTTTTTTGGGTTCCACTATATAATATGTTTGATTTGATTTAAAATGAGTCTAAAATGATTTCATGAATAGTTATGAATTAGCTCATAAAGACTTCATTAATAAGCAGTTATTACACAAATAAAAATGGGACCTGCTATTTATGAAGCTGAAGTAAGATCAGCAAGATTTGAGGTAGATATTAATGTGGACTCCTTATCAACAGGTCACTGTTTTGTTATAACTGCTTATTAACTGTAAGGTGTTTATGACCTGATTAATAACCGTTAGTGGATTAATAATAAACTATGTATATACTGTTCTGAGAACAATTCTAGGATAGGCTAAGACAGGCCTGATGTTGTGAGCTTTCACCACAATTCACTTTGATGATTTTAATATGAAAAATAATTTAATTTAACCATCTATTGCAGACAAAAGTATAATATGGAATCAATAAAAGGTGTTCAGTTAAGTTTATATTCGGTTTATAATTGCAAATGTTTTTGCTAAAGCACTGGGAACATAAAATTCCTATTAAGGACATCTGGCAAATCTACTTGTCCAGAGACATACAGAAGTGCTTTGTTGTCCATATGGACAATTAGCCTTAATGTAGATAGGCCAAAGTCTAAAGACCCCATCAAGTCCAGACACTGCCAGAAACAAGAGCCAGTGCTGACACACACACATAAATATAAAGTAAAAGAAGAATATCATCTTTTAGCATCAGTAAGCAAAAAACTTTTTCAGTTCATATTGCTGTAATAATATTTAAACATCACGCTGAACTATCAGTGAGGAGGAACAAATGTTAACTTCAACCGCAGCAACATAAACTTGGGTATCATTACATGCATTTCAATGTCACTATGTAAATTAAAATTATATTCTTCCAGTTATCATGCATTTTCCTCTTAGACAAATAATATATCCCTATATAGGAGAGATGTAGACAAATAAGATATCCCTATATACATACAGCTGTATGTACTGACTTCAGTTTTCACTCATGTAATGATGTGATTTCATGTTACTACATAGTTAGACACTTATTATAAAGTTGGACCAAGTTATTAAACAGTGCAACTGTACTGTATAATCTGCTAGATGTTTGAAATTGTGTCTAGCTGCTTGTCATTAGTCTATTAGTCTACTAGTCTACAGTAACATGAAGATGGCTTTTGATTGGTCACATCTTCTTGAAAAACACATATCGCAACAACACAGTGCATATTTAAAACAGTGTATGTTAAAGCTTTATCCTAGGGTCGTGTCGAAAGTGCTCAAACTGTGATTATGCTTACACCCAGTGTTGCTCGGCCAAGAGGAAAAAAGAGAACAGCTCCCAAAATCAAATCTACTTGACCATTTACATCAAGGCAAAGCTGATCTACTACAGGCCTCCTGACCTTTTTAAATACCCATTTCACAGAGACAGTGCCTACGCGCCTCCAACTTAATGCTCAGCCTTGACGGCCCATTCTTATTCTGAACAGATACAAGCTCTGACAGCCAAAAAGCCTTTTCAAAATTCAATTCAGTTAGGAGAACAAGATGAGCCTACCAAATATAAGGAACCTTGTCCCATCCCAGCCAGTTTCTCTCTCAGGCAGCATGAAGAAACACCTACAAAGCTCAAATCCATGGGCCCTATCCATGCTGGCCCACATTTATTTTTCAGCTTCTGTTGTTAGGTTTTAAAATTTTGACAGAACCAACAAAAATGGCATTCAACCTAATGAGAAAACATTGATAAAAATACTGCATAATGTAAAGTTACCAGTTTTTATTGTAACATAGCATATAAAGAGTTCAATCAGTTGTTCTAAACAGTGTGGCCTCACACATGGGATACATGTGGCTATAATTTCCAATGACTTTTTTAAGGAAGGTAAGAGAGAAGCCAGCTGTCACTGTTACAGGACAACCTGGAGGCAGCAGGCACAACAGTTAGGAGCAAAAGTAATGAACTCTAGCGAGCACTTCTGTTTCTACACCCCACAGAAACCTGTAAAATGTATGTAAAATTTGCACGGGAGCATTTACACAAATTATGACTGCTATAGAACAATGCGCCCTGGTCAGACATAACGAAACAAGTACTCTTGCTCCAAAAACAAATTACTTCTTGCCTATCAGCCACACATAAGAAATTTGGATAAGGATACACAGACAGACAGACAGATAGATAGACAGACAGAGACAATGTTTGTCAGTCCAGTCTGCTCTAACTGCTGTTCAACACAGTGTCCAGGAGCCTGAAAAAGCCTGAAAAAGCCTGAAAAAGAGCTACAGATGGACCAGCAGACTAATCTACTGCACTACACACTCTGCACGGTGTGTGTGTGCGTGTGTGTGTGTGTGTGTGTGTGTGTGTGTGTGTGTTTCAGAGGAATGAAAATAAGAGGCTGGCAATTGCAGCAGTGCTCAATGTCAAAGCAAAAAAAACCTCATTTGTTAGAAAAGAAAGCTACTGGGTAACTTTACTCCTGAAATCCTGAAACACCTTGGAGCCCTGTGGAGTAATGAAATGTCATGTGAGGCCAAAGTGCCCACAAAATGCTTCAGAGTTCACTTAAAGTGGAGAAAAGTAAACAACAGTCGTTGACTCTTGCATTTAACATGCTATACTTCAGTACACAAATGCAAAGCTCATTTAGCAAATGCATTTTCCAGCACTTTTTCCACATAAGGGTTCTAAATAAATACAACTGAACTTTTAAAGTCCATTTTAGAGAGGGAGCAAATCACATCTTAAATAATAAATCATTATGTTACTCAGTCAAATGCATTCTCAGAGTTAAGAGTTTTTCATCCACTGCAGCACCACCTTTTCAAAAGCAAAATGACCTCAGTGTTAAAAAAAATGACATTTAGACAATTTTCCCCTTTCTCCAGTTTGCATTTGATGTGCCAAGACAAACCTATCATAGAAATGGTCCAAAGTGGGTGCTATTGTAAATATTTTTTTGGTGCTTCATAAGAGTGGTGTTTTGCATTAGCGACACTGTGTGTCCTTGTGTGTTTACTTGGGACACAGTTTAGCATGATGCTAACTGGTGCACATCCATTACTTGAAATGAGATGTTGGTTTAGAAGAGATGTCTATCATCATACCATGTGCACCCAAGTCCTGCCCCCTTAAACCTACACTTTGACTTCATGCACTTTTATTTAGACATGCACTATAATCAAATACAACATGTTATTAATTAGCTAACCGTAACTTTAGCTAACATTCAGTCTCTCAAGAGAAAAACTGATTTCAACAGAGGCCATAAATAGCTACTTGAAACACATTATCAACGTTTAACAATGTTTAATTGAAGATTGTTATCCAACAGTTAGGCACACCGGCCAATACGGTCTCTGAATTGTAGCAAGTTCCTTTTTTTTTTTAGTCCAAAGGTCATCTCTGTATACTGTTCTAATCGTTCTGTAGCTGAAATATCAGAAATATCAAATGGACTGGGACTGACGCCAGCTCCTTAAGGTCCTCATGCATGGGGAACTCAGAGCCTGCAGCTCCATTTTAAGTCATTTCATGAGATTGGTGCCAAATGGACATACTGTTTTTATGTCATAGAAACAGTTTTTGGCCTCCATAGTTTCACTGTCCAGGAACCACTGTTATTTTTTAATGTACCAAATAGAAAAGACATAAAACCCAAGCACACTGAGATTGTGATGAATTCTGGTCAAGTTCCAGGATGCCTTTCTAGTGTTTTTCTTAAACATACTGTGTACCGTACTCTTCACTCTCAGGCTCAAAGTTTGTTAGTCGTTCCGCGTATGATATTAAAGACTAAGGGGGGATAGAGCCTTTTGGCTCTGAGTCTTTGGAATAATCTCCTGCTGGAGTCTTTTAGAACAGCTAAAAAACCTTTTTGTTTCAGTGGACTTTTTTTGAGATTTTCCTGTGTTTTATGATTTATTTCATGTGTTTTCATCACTCTATGTCAGGGTTGCCAGCCGCTAGAAGCCGCCCTTTTCTGTTCTTGGGGTAAACTCTTATTTTGACATGTCTGAGCACACCGGTTTTGACTTGGTTTATTAGTTGTTTCAGCTGACCGGTGTGCTCAGTTAAAGTGATGTTCAGTTTTTATTGGTTTGTGGGTTTTGGGGTTCGTGTATTTAGTTCAGTTTCTGGTGGACCTTAGTTGTCGGACCACCGTCATCCAGCCTAGATCAAGGGTACTCCTGTCTCCTTTAACTGAAGGCGGATTTATGTTTAGGCCCTCATGCCTGTTTCCTTTGTGCAGTAAAAAGTCTAAAAGAATGGAAATCTACGTTTGCGCCTCTTGTCACAACATTGAGAGAGGGGATGTGACACATTACTTTTGTCGTGAAGTGTTTTATAAATATTGTATTAAAAACAAACTATTAATAGTGTGCAATTTTTCTGGCACATTACTACTGTTTTTATCAATGCCTGTCACTCCGTTGCGTGTTTATATATCCACTCTGTACATATATACATACATACATATACATATCTAAGTTTACATATAAATATATGTGTTTTTTTTTTTCACGGTACACATCTATATTTATATTTCTAGTTTGTTTGTATAGCGTACTTTTATACTGTACTATTGGTATAGTTTTGTCCACTTTCTGCTGTAACAATGCGAATTTCTCACTTGTGGGACTAATAAAGGTTTATCTTCTCATATCTTATGAAGAGGAGTGTGATATAGTGGAGACTTTCACAGTTATCAACTGTTATTACCTTAGACTTGACTTTCATGAAGTATGTGATGAAATAATAATAATAATAATAATAATAATAATAATAATAATAATAATAATAATAATAATAATATTAAAAAACAATCATTACTGAGCAGCTTTCCAACTTTCCCATAAAGACAAAACTGAAGTCACTCTTCATCACTCTTCATTCTATGCTGAGCACTTTGCTCTGTTCTCTCTGCTCACACAGTCACTGATGGCGTCAAGGTGCTGGGGGCCGACACCAAGCAGAGTAAATCAGCTGGAGCCTCTTCACAAAATTGATGGTTATACGGCTGACATGAGTGAAAATGTGTTGTCATTTGCATACATGCTTTAGTAGATAATTAGGAAGTTTGATCTTGTGTGAATCTGACTGACAGTAATAGTGGTGTGTATGTGTGTCTAAAAGAGAGAGGCATAGAAAGGTGTGAAAACAATCTAGTGTGAGACAGAGAAAGAGAGATGGCGAGCTAATTACACTGACAGACTGTGATGTATGCACGATATGTCCAAAAGTGTCCAGATATTGCTTCTAATTAGTAAATTCAGCTATTTTAAAGCACGTCTGATGCTGGCCCAGGTGTCTAGTGCGCACAAACAGCTTGCATAATTTCCATATAAAAGCATTGCCAACAAAATAGGATGTTCTGGAACAGCTGACTGCATTTTCCAGAGTGATGAAGCACTATCCTGTACCTTTGGGATGAGCTGGAATAGCATTTGTGATCAATTTAACCCTCCGGCATTTAGCATTACACGGTTGTGCCACCTGACTACTTTCTATTAAAGCATACCGTCAAACTGGTGTGTTTTGGATTGTTCAGTGACAGACATTACAACTAACCAACACTGCAAGATAATGGTTATTCAAGGTTACAGCTATGCCTTCATCTTCGCACTCTGTTTATATTTTATATATTTATATTATATTTTATTATATTATATTTATATTTATATTTATATTATATTATATTATATTATATTATATTATATTATATTATATTATATTATATTATATTATATTATATTATATT
>JBBIGA010117443.1:0-10411 GCA_037576975.1 Alestes dentex | reverse complement strand
GGTTACGTTCCAAGAGCACCCGCGTTTAGTGAAAAACCACGTGGTCATGATGTGGTTAAAAAAATGTCTATTTTTATAGTGTAAACCCTTAATATGCTCCCAAATATGCTCCCAAACACTTTAATTTAATTTTAAACTCAGCGTAGTACATTACCCTGAACGAAAATGTAAAGGTAAACCCATATTCGTACTGTACAGTTTACACTGAACTCCCGTAATTTAGAATGTAAATACCGATGTTACCCTGTATAGACTGTACTGTAATTCATGCATGGGTGTTTTCTTTGGTATGCGCTGTAGTTTTCTTTGGGAAAAGCAGGGTAAATACAGTAATAAATTAATTTAATTTACAGTAAATAACAATACAGGGTTTTAAAAAGAACAAAACGAAAAACACGAGAACACTCGATATGCTCCACAGGGGAAATTCTGGACTGCAGCAGCCAATCAGCAGCAAGGAGAAATAAATAGCGTTCTCAGATTGGCTACTTTTAAACCTCCCGCCTCTGAGTACAGCAGTATTTCACCATCCCAAGACATGCTTTTTTGTGTTCTCTGGACAGTACCAAAACATTTATAGTTATTTTTTAAGTGGATATGTAGCTGAATTTACATTATTATTTAATCATTTAGCCCTAAAATGCATGAAAACTTATATTGCCACGAAAAAAGCTGTCCGGGACTCGTCTGCCACGCCCTCTCGTCCTCATGCTGGGTTGTTTATGTTTGGGTGCGGTGCTTAGCAACCCAGCACAAGGACGAGGGGGCATGGTGGACGAAGCCCGGACGTCACAAAAGCAAAAAATTGCGGAGGATACCTGCAGTTTCTGCGTTAGTGCAGTGGTTTCAGCAAACAATTATTAGTTGGGTTTTTAGAAAAAATCCACAATGGACTGAAACCGTGACTGCTGATCCGCAATATATATATATACATACACACACGCCTAGAACCCTTCTAGCATATAGCACATAGGTGTCTTTATGCACCTGAAAAAAATGTCCAGCTTAGTTTCTATTCCCTAAAGATTGAGGAGAGAAGAAGTGGAGGACAGGGAGACAGGGAGCAGCGAGCAGGGGTACTGGAGCGTTTCTGAGTGTTTTGCTCACAACTCTCTATGCCAGTGAGAGGATGTGGAGTTCCTGCTTCACTGACACAAACACGACTATGCTCAGTGTCTGTCAGCATCTTCCCTTTCCTTTCTACACACAATAAACACACACTCAATCACACAGACTCCCAGAGCCATCAAGATGCATTAGGGCCAGATCCAGGCTACAGCCACAAATATTTTCTAATAGCCATGAATCTTTTCTGGGATACAAAATAATATAGAATATGCCCTACATGGATATATTAACACATTAAACACACTGTTAAATCACTTTAGCAAATGGATTACCATCCTGTAATGTCCTGTAGGTGGGATTTTGATGGGAAAACATGCTAACTGTTTTGAGCATGATATGTCTGGCGTTTCAGTGTGTAAACATGGCGAAGAGCCTGGTAGCAGTCATCACATAGGGAAAACCCTTTTTTTGTAGCTCCAAATTATCACAGCATGCCCAAATTCTAGCTAGCTAGCAATAACTTTGACTATCTAGCTTTGCATCAAGGAGACGTACAATGGAAAGAAGGACAATGAAAAATGGTTGTGGAATTTTATAATGTACTATTTATATTGTCTACAGTTATTGTCTACTATTTATAATGTGTACTATTTATTATTTCTTAGCCCCCCAGATCTCCCCCTCTGTAAGGTCTTGGCCAGCGGCCAGTAGAGCCCGCTGTTTTGGTTTTGGGTTTATTGGGGACTTTTATTTTGATCTTGGGTGTTTGTTGTGTCGTGAGTCATTGTGAGCTGTCTTGTGTTTAGTTTAAGTAATTGGGAATTATGATTGGTTCTTGTCTGAGTGTGTTTTAGTATTTAAGTTCTTTGAGTTCAGGTGTTATTGGCTGGTCAACCCTCACAAATCTCCTCACGTTCCCTGCTCCTTCTGTTTCTTCTGTGTAAGTTATGTTTTGTGTTAGAAAGGCCCTCGAGCCTCTTTGTTTTGTAGTTATTGTCTGTATTGAGTCTGTGTCTTTTTATATTAAAAATTTGCGCCTCGCCTCACTCCCCGTGCACCCCTGATGTGACACCCTCCACACACACTTGGTCCATGCAACTTTTCCCATATCTCAAATTGTACCCTCATAACAAATGGCTATAATCATATTTCATTAAATATAATTATTTCATTAAATTCATTAAATAGATTAAATACAAGTATTATTTTAGAGAATCTGTCCTTTGCTTGAGTGATATGGAAACTGAACACTTTTTCTACTTTAGTGAAAAACATTCTTTTCTCCTTACATGTTCAAAGTACTCATTACAAATCTCAACGGACATTTCTCTCATTTTTCTTGTCTTTTTTCTTGCCAAGATCCTGTGCATTTTAATGTAGTTTTTTTACACTGATACCCCTGTAAAAATACTGCATATAACTATATTAATGCATCTTTTTTTAAAGACACAGTACCCATAATTTCACAAATGTATGATTTCTAGGGTTCTGTGTTTTTGATTGTAGTCGAGTGAGTCTCTGATCACTGCTATACGCTATGTAATATGAACATCAGGAATTTGTCACTGTTGGAACAAAACCTTGGGTCTCCACTCCCAAATTGCTTAATAAAATCTCGCTCCTTTAACTTAAGATAAGGTAAGAGAGAACTTTATTTATCCCGCGGGAAATTCTTTGGTCATTAGCATGCTCAGCGCAACAAGAAAGAATAAAAGATAATAGAATTAAACAAAAAATAGACAATAAACAATACTGCAACACAATTACAGAACATTATTGTTACAGAATAACAGTGTGACACTGACATTGCTGCTTGTACAGACTTAGTGTGCTGTACCAGCAGATCAGTAGTGCAGAATGGTTCATGGAAGTGACTCAGTGCTAATGCAATAAATATAAATATAAATGCAATAAAATAGCAGCAGATGATGATGGAATGAGATCCACATTCAGTAACATTCAGTCAGTTCACAGATGTGAAGCTATACCGAATGCTAAGAATCTTTGGTTTAGACAATTTTTTGGGATAAAGGTTCTGTATCTGTTTCTAGTTTTGTGTGTTCTTTACAAAGGATGTCTGCTCTTCTGAAAAAAAGAAAAAAATTCTTAAAAGATGACGGCTGTTCTAGTCACTGCAGTTACAGATGGCACGCGCTCCCACGTGAAGTGGGAGGGATGTTGGTTGTAAAATGTGGTTTTATTTACATGTATTTACGCTTGAACATCTTATATCACCTTCTGAGGCGGTTTTAATGATCAGATTTAGGTCTGCTTTAAATGTGTTTTGTGTGCATTTACACTTGTATTTTTTGGAGGATGCACTGGATGGGCCACATGGCAAAAATATCAGTGCCAACAGTTTCAAAAACAACAATAACTTCTATTCAACATGTCAAATATTTCTGTTGCAGGTACCCAGAGCCTATCCGGGGGCCAATGGGCATGAGGCTGGGACTCACTCTGGGCGGGGCACCAGCCCACCACAAGACACACACATCATTCACACCTACAGAATCCCCAGTTCACTTGATGTGCATGTCTTTGGACTGTGGGAGAAACCAGAGACCCCACACCACCATGAGTAGCACATGCAAACTCCACACACAACCCCCAACACCGAGGGTGTGAGGCAACAGTGCTACCCACTGTGCCACTGTGGGGCCTTAAATCCAATTGATTGATTTTTTACCATAGCACATACAAAACAAACAATGAATATATTAAATAAGTGCAGTAAGAAAGCATTTTACCTGCAACCTTTCGTTGTCCCTGAGAAAGCTTTTTGGTTAGCAGAACTACTAAACAAATCTTGGAATCACCCAGAACAAACCAGCCAACACGATGGACTGAGAAATGCTTTACAGGCTAAAACTGAAGACATTCTGGTATATCTAGCCCAATTTTAAAACGCTAAGATGTACTTGAAATTGCGCAAGTTTAATTGCTCTGTCCTTTATGCAAAAGGCTACTTTTCTGGCAAAAGGTATCACCAATATTAAAACACCTTCGACACAATATTGAGGGGTTCTTTGCTTTTCTTTTCTTTTTGTAAAAACCTATAATGGTTGTGACTTGTGCATCATTGTTTGTAACAATGCACTTTATTCTGCATTCTACTGCCCAAAAAATGTCTCCCCGACCTCCTGTGAAAATGGTTTGAGTGATTACATTCTGTGTCCATGATGTGGAGGACCCTAATTGCACTCGTTACTAGCGCTGTCCACTTATGATATTTCAAGATTATTTTTAATGCCAGGTGTGAGCAGCACCTACGACGCCTGAAACAAGCAGGTTAAACTGAGTTCAGAGGGAACGAAGAATAAAAAGAAAATGCGTTACTGCAAGAAAATGTGAAGTGAGATTGTGTGTGATTGCTATACAACCATAGTTTGGAGACTCCAAACATTGGTTTATGTATGTTTCGATATGTTTCAGAGGTCTCTCGACCAGTTTTTAAATGATCAGTATTCAGCTCCTGATCAACCAATCACAAAGTTTTATACAAGGCATGCAAGCCACGTATTATAACAGGCGATCTGATGTTGAAGCCGAAATTCAACATGAGCACCGAAGAGAAGCAGCCCCTATTTTGGCTATAAAAAGAATAATAATAATAATAAACCCTAAGAAGAAGAATTGTGTGATATTTCTCTAACTTTTGCTGGGTAGCAGACAGTGTTCGCCACATTCTGCATTTGCTAGGCTTGCCCAGTCTTGTTTTTTTATTTATCAGTTATTCAACTTCACAGCATGCATGATTCCAACGGTGCGACAAAGACACACGAGTGTCCTCTGCTCAGAATCATCATATTGAACATACACTCCCACTGAGGAGGCTTATGTCTTCCTCCAGTTTCTCTTCCACCTCACTCTCTACTTTGCCTTTCTTTCATCCTTTCAACTGTCTCTCGCACTCCCTCTCTTTCTTCCTCTTCCATTCCCAACACAATCACTCTGCCACCCTGCCCCTCTCATCTCACTCTCTCACCTCCGTGTCTCTCCACACCTTCTCTCAACCTGTGAGAACACAGCCTAGGTAGAACAGCACATCTATTTAAAGAAGCAATCATGGCTTCAGAAGCTCAAAGAGAAACACAGAGAAACAGCTGTAAGGTGGAATACCACGCCCAGGGGCTCACTGCACACAAAAATAGAAAAGTGGCCCTGCTGAGTGTGAATGTGCGGCACACACAAGAGGAGAAGACAGAAAGTGTTAGAGAATGTAAGGGGAAAAAAGACAGAAAGAAAGAGAAAAGGAAAGAAAGAGAGAGAGAGAGAGGCAGAGAGAGATAGGAAATGAGGAAGAAGGAAAGTGAGATAAATAAAAAGACAGACGAAAGGAGAGAGGAAGAGATGGGAGAGTGGAAGAGATGAGAGAGTGGAAGAGAGGAGAGAACGATAAAAGGGGAGAAAGAAAGAGAGAGGAAAGAGTGAGGGAAAAAGAGGGGGGAAGGAGGGAGCGAGGAAGAAAGAGAGTGAGATAAAACGAATAGAAAGAGGACGAGAGACCGAGGAAGATTGAAAGAGAAATAGAGAACGAGAGAGAAGGAGAGCAAGTGAGAAAGAGAAAGAGAGAGAGAGAAAGGGCGAGAGGCAGAGAGAGTGGGAGTGAGGAAGAAAGAGAGTGAGATGAAAAGAGAGAGAGAGAGAGAGAGAGAGAGAGAGAGAGAGAGAGAGAGAGAGAGAGAGAGAGAGAGAGAGGCTCGGTGGTTGAGTATGAGAGGTGGTTGGTAATCCTCATGAGCCATTTATCCATCTGTATCATGTTATTAACAAGAGACGAATACACAGAAAGTGAGAGAAGATCAACAGAAAAAAGGCAGAGAGGAGGAAGAGAGAGAAAGAGCAAGGGTGAGAGGAGGAAGGAAAAGATCAAACCGAAATAAAGAAAGACAGAGAAAGTGAAAGTGAGAGTAGAAAAAAGCAGAAAAAAAAGAAAAAGGCAGAAACAAAAAGGGTAGGTGAGGTAAAGAGATGAGAGGAAGGAAGAGAGAGTAAAAGAAAGACAGAGACAAAAGGGGGAGAGAAGCACACAGCGATAGAGAGAAAGATGGAAAACAAACAGCTTTGTGGACACAGTTTGGGGAAGAACCTTTTCTGTTCCAGGATGACTGTGCCCCAGTGCACAAAGTGCAAGGTTCACAAAGACATGGTGGGATGAGAAACATACAGCGATAGAGAGAAAGACGGAAAATAAACAGAAGAATAGGGGGAAAAAAAGACAGCGAGCGGATAAAGACGGTAAAAAGGAGAAAGACCTATAAGAGAGGAAAAGAGACAGAGAAAGATGCAGAGAGCCAGAAAAAGAAAGAGAATGATAGTAACACAAAGTAAAATGCAATGTTATGTAGCCCTAAAAAGGAACAGTGCCTGAACACAGTGACTGAGTTAACACTGAGAACTGAGAGACTGACTCAGTTACAGCAGCCTGCCTATAGGTGCCGTCAGGCACAAGAGATCCCGGCTTCCTCAGGAAAAGCATGCACCAGCAGTGTGAACTAAATAAACCAGGCACAGAGCTGTGCTTAGTGACAACTTCACTCAGATCTACAAAGAACTTAACAAATACCCCACATGTAATAACCTCGCTAATACAGGAATGTTAACGTATTTACTAGTGCTATACAACCACAGCATTTAGACTTGAGAGTAAGAGAAGATACATCTTGTGGAAAGCCTTCCAAGACGAGCTGAAGCCGTTCTAGCTGCAAAGGAGTGACCAACTCAATATTAAAGTCTATGTATTTGTGTTATTTGTGCGGGTTAGTCAGAATCTGCTGTCTGCAGTCCACTGTTGTCACACTGTATGTGACTAATAGCCCCTAGCAAGATGTTAACCTTCACCTGATTAATCATAAAATTCCATTTCTTTAGAACACACTCAATACAGCACAGACAATGTTCTTGGCTCAGAGAATTAATATACAAACATACACACACATTGATATAAATAACATAAGAACATCAGCGATGGTCTAACCCTCTAATGCCCAGTCCATTAGCCTTACAGACAGACCATTAAGGAACATCAATACTCCAGCAGCCAGACGCAGACACAGCCTTTCGCCCATGGCCCCATGGAACCAAATGTGTTATTAAGGTCACACTGAGAGAAGGCACGGATTTTTTTTTGTTGACCTTAACGCATCATTCCATTTCATAAGTGAGCTATAAACTGTGTACTGTAGTAAATGTACCACATGGTCTTCATGGAAATTCCCTGCAAATATTTAAAAGGCAGCAGTCAGGAAAAATACTAAGGTAATAAAGTGCACATGGATCAGCATGACCAGCATTTTAAACATGTTTACCATTTAATTGCCTGACTATTGATTTAAGGTTTGCTGAGCAAATGTATCATGTTTTCCTTCCCAGAAGTGTTTAATGATAGAACGGGTGCAATCATAGTCCCTCAGCCTGACAAAACAACATATTCATCTTCCTGCCAGATTTGAATTCTGCAGCGTGTCATGATGCCTACTAATGTGGACACAGGTGACTCCACATATTCCCCTTTTCTGTTAAACTTCCTGTGAGTTAGTAGCAGCACAGTTCCCCAAATAAAGTCATTTATTTACCAGTATATTAAAAAAAAAAAAAACTTCCTTTATGTACTGCTCCTATGCAACATTTTACATCATATAATTCTGCTAAATATGTCTGATAGGCAGTTTTGTGAATCTTTTCTTTTATGATTTCAGATCAGTCACGATAAACCCGCCTCCGCCAGTGTAAAGTCAAAGGTTCAGCAAGGTAATGGCAGATCTTCCAAAGAGTTTCATTTTTCTCTGCAGGTGGCGAGAAACACATAAAAAAAGTCAGCCGGGATCACCAGAGATGCTTGCAGGTTTTATGCCGCAAACAGCCAAGCTTTCATTTCTTGCACAAATCTGTGTTATTGCTGTCCCTGCAATGGTGTGGAAACAAATGTTTATGAGGGAAAAGTGTTTTCCCTTATGAGCCTCTTGTCATTGGCTTGTTAGTGCAGCATGAGGCATCCGAGTGGTAAAAGAAAAAAAAAAATGTCTAAATGTCTTGTGTCCTCCATGAGGAGATCGTGGATGCTCATGAAATCTGACATCTTGGGGGGGTGTTAGCCTTAATGGCTCAGGACAAAAGCCAGAAAGTTTTGGATAACATAAAGCAGTTCAAATGAGTATGACAGAGAAGGAATGGCAAGGCTAGTAGTGAAGAAATTGCTTCTGTTTCCTTCATCGTTTTGAACAGGTGGTGGGGGCAAAGTGTGTCTGCAGAATGAGATGTTGGAAATCTAGACTTGAGAGTAAGAAATGATACATAAGCAATCTGTTGTTTACTGGTCATGATGCAACTACACTTTGTGGACAAAATTATTGGGACACACCTCTTAAGTCTTGAATTCAGGTGGAACCTTACTTCCAGTGAAGGGAAATCTTAATGCTTCAGCAGACCAAGACATTTTGGACAACGCTATGCTTCCAGCTTTGTGGACACAGTTTGGGGAAGAACCTTTTCTATTCCAGCATGACTGTGCCTCAGTGCACAGAGCAAGCTCCTCAAAGACGTGGCTGTATGAGTTTGCTGTGGAAGAATGTGACAGGTCCGCACAGAGCCCTGACCGCAACCCCATCCAACACCTCTGGGATGAACTGGAACGGAGATTGTGAGCCAGGCCTTCTCGTCGAACATAAGTGTCTGAACTCATAAATGCTCTACAGAATGAACGGGCACAAATTCTCACAGAAACTCTTGTGGAAAGCCTTCCAAGAAGAGTGAAAGCTGTTAAAGCTCCAAAGGGGAGACCATATTAACGTCTATGTATGTGTAATTGTAAGGTGTCTCAATACTTTTGTCCATACAGTGTATAGTTATGCAGCCATGTCCTTATGGGAGGCAATGGGACGCTCAGTGAGTTAAAACTCGTTGAAATACAAGGGTTCAGTCTAGCATGGCATGACAACAAGCCAGTCTAACACAAAATAATTGTAACACAACAATTCCTACTTTCTGCAAGCTGTCACAAAATTACGCCAAGAGTGGACATGCCCAAGGCTTGGCACACTAAGTATTTTAAGCAAATCATATTCTGCCTGTGTGTTATGTATGAAATGCATATGCGCTTGTAAAACACAAACTCTACTTGTCCCCTTCGGGCATTTGGATTTAAAGGTGTGAAACATTGGAGGATTATGCAGAAAATGGGTGGAAATGTAGAAGTGCAGCTGATTAAAAATTCTGCTCCATTTTCTTAAGTTGCAGTTACACCAGACATTTACATTGCCTTGAGAAATGAGTGCAGCCAAGGCAAAAAGTAAACATAATTATATCAGATAATTATATACTTGTGTACTTGTGAATACTGTACATTCATGCATTCATTCGTTTTCTGTAAGCGCTTAATCCTTACTAGGGTCGCGGGTACACGGAGCCTATCCATGGCCAATGAGTGTGAGGCAGGGACTCACCCTGGGCGAAATATTTAGGTCACTGCAATGGTTGGTGTGTAGACTGGCTTGCATACTGTAAACAGCAGAAGCACAAAAGTCAGCATATGTATGTTAGATCTTTATATTTTCGGCACAGCGCAGTGCTGCACACTGATTTGTGGTAAAAAAAAAGAGTAAATGACTGGTGTGCAGCTTCAGTTAGCCAGGGAGCTAACATAGCAGTTAGCAAGCTGGCCTCTTCTGTGAAAAATAAAGATAATAATGTAGTTTCCTTGCTGACTGTTTATTATGCAGTGATTCTTTTAAGTTATTTTGGGGAAGAAATGGTTAAAGGGTTCAAATGTTCTTGCTGGTAGATACTGGCTATATTACATTTAATGTTGTTATGCTAAGGGTGGTAGAAGCACTACTGGATGAGGATGCGAAATGCCTGTAATGAGTTTAGGCTGAGGCAAACAGGAGTGTGAGATCCATAAAATGTTTAATAAACAAATGAAAAACAAGAAACAAAAATACAAACATCAACAAAGGGCCTGGGGTACACATAAACATGAGGAAATAGTAACAGATATAACAACAACCAAAGCAGCATGACAAGCAATTACAGTAGCAACATTTTAGCAAGAGAAAGGCACATGAAACAGGGGTGGCGTAAATTATGATGGACAAGACAACAGGGGAAACAGTCAGAAGAACATTTTCAAAAAGCCAAGAAACAGGGAAAAACAGGGAGAATCCCCCTTTTATGTATGCACCTTCCAGGCCAAAATGGGCGGCCTGTGGCGAAAGACAGGGAGTGTGTCCGAAATCGCGCACTTGCACACTTTTAGTCCGCGATTTTAGTGCGTTCACACTGCAAATAAGCGAAAACTCAGTGCACTGAAAGTACCCGGATGCTGCACTAATTTTGGCCAGAA
>JBBIGA010117442.1:0-10412 GCA_037576975.1 Alestes dentex | reverse complement strand
GCGCTGGCCCCTCCCCCAAAGACAACTGCGTTTAAGACTTCAGACAATGCGCGATCGAACCTGAAAATCGGGCCCTCTGTCTGTGTGGAGCATGCTATATTGAAATTGTATTTTTCAGGAAGGGATTTTTAGTACATTTTTTAAGTCTTTTTGTAACCACAGAATATAAATAACTATGTAAGGACAATTTTGAAACTGATTATTGTTCAATGCTTACCCAAGCTGGGGGTAAAGTTGTACAAAAGTAATGTGTAGCTGATGTTAACTGGGCCGCCATAATACCATCTGAGATTGGGAAACTGAAGCCCCCCTCTCTCATAAAGCTGATGTAGTAATTTTAGGCGGAGTCTTGCTTTCGTATTGTTCCAGACGAGCCGAGTAAACGACTTATTTAAATGATCGTAAAACGAAGCTGGTAATGGCAGAGGACGTGTCTGGAAATAATATAGGAATTTGAGTAAAATTGTCATTTTATAGCATTTATTCGTCCCATCATAGATTTAGGTAAATTGGACCATTGGCTTAATAATTCTGTGACTACTTCTACCAGGGGGTCATAGTTTGATGGAATTATTTTATTGAGTTGTGGAATAATTTTAACACCTAAGTATTTAAAGCCTTCAGTTGTTGTTGTAAATGGTGTTGTTATTGGGAGCGTTCCCCTCGCTTTCTCATTAAGAAACATTAATACTGATTTAGAATTATTAATTTTGTACCCAGAGAATTTTACAAAGTCTTCTAATAACCTTGTCAGATTTGGGATGCTCTTCTTTAAATCCATCAGAAAAAAATATGATATCATCCGCAAATAAGGAGATGAGGTGGTCTCTTTTTCCCATTTCTGTGTCAGATATTCCCGAATGTGCTCTCACCACAACAGCCAAAGGCTCTATTGCTAACAAAAAACGTAGTGGCGATAAAGGGCATCCCTGTCTTGTTGATCGCTGTAGGCTGAAGAGTTTTGAAATATTGTTATTGGTTAGTATTTGTGCAGTGGGTTTTGTATACAGTAGTCGAATCCATTTTAGGAATGACTCACCCAATCCATATCTTGGAAGTAGTTCCAGAAGGTAATTCCACTCTATCCTATCAAATGCTTGGCATGCATCTAGGGATAACAGTGCTGCGTCTTGAGAATTGTGTTTCTCATATATTATATTTAGAACCCACCTGATGTTGTGATAGCCCTGTCCATTTCTAACAAAACCTTGTTGGTCGTCAGTTACCAATTTAGGTAAATATTTATCTAGTCTCCTAGCAAGAGCCTTACATAATATTTTGGTGTCACATCCCATGAGACTGGTTCCCCTATAGGAGGAGCATTCAGCTGGGGGTTTGTTCGGTTTTAGTTAAAGAGTTATAGTAGCTATTCTCAATGAATCTGGGAGCATTCCAAGTTCATATGATTTATTATACATGTCTAGAAGTGGATGTACTAATTTACTTTTAATTTTTTTATAGAACTCTATTGGTAGCCCGTCTGGTCTGGGTGTTTTAGCACTATTCATATCTCCTATAGCTTCTAATATGTCCTTTATTGTTAGTGGATTATCAAGTATTGTCTTATCCTCCTCTGATACTGTCAGGAATTTTAACTGGTCGAGAAAGGTGTTCTGAGCGTCTTCATTTCCATTACATTGTGATTTGTATAGCAGCTCGTAAAACTCTGTAAAATGATCATTTATCTCTGAGGGATCAGTCGTTAAATTACCTGTTTTGGACTTAATGCTATGGATTGTTCTTTCAGCCTGTGTTTTTTTCATTCTCCATGCTAGTAATCCATCCACCCATTTTCTACCCCTTTGTCCCGCACTCTGAGTCGGGGCATGCTAGTAATTTACTTGCTTTTTCCCTTGATCATAATAAGTTTGTTTGGTCCACATTAGACTCCTGGCTACTTTTTCAGTTGTCAATTTATCATATTTAGCTCTCAAAATATGCAGGCTTTGTAGTTTTTTGGGATCTTTCTCATGATAGAACTCACTCTCTACAATTTAAATTTGTTTTTCTAATGACTGTATTTCTTGTTTGTATTGTTTTTTTTTTTTAATGGTGTAGCTTATAATTTCTCCTCTTATGTATGCTTTGAAAGCTTCCCATATTCACTGTAGTTTCATCCTTATTTAATTCAAAATACCTGTCTATAGAGTTTTCCACAAACTTGACGAAGTTTGTATCCTTTAACAAAAACACTTGTAATCTCCATCTTTTCGAATAGTGTTCAATTTTACCCAATTGGACTTCCATAGACACTGCTGCATGATCACTAATTACAACACTGTTATACCAACATTTTTTAACCTGAGGCTGTAACTCTATAGATATTAGGAAATAGTCAATTCGCGAATGACTTTTATACTAACTTGAATAACATGAATATTCCTGATTTTTAGGGTTGTTAATTCTCCAGATGTCGTGTATTCTAAGGTTTTGCATATAATTATGCACTATTTTTCTGGTTTTTCTATGGGTGTTGTCAGTTTGAGTGGATCTATCTAAAACTGGGTCTAGGGTACAATTAAAGTCTCTTCCTATAATGTACAGGCCCTCCAGAGCAGACACTGTTAGGAATAGATTTTCAAAAAAGGACAGGCTATCATCATTGGGACCATATATATTAATAAGGTTTATTTTTTGTGACAGGATATTGACTTGTACAATAATGTACCTCCCGTACGGATATTTGATAAGTTTTATTGTTTGGAATGGTATCGATTTGTGTATAAGAATAGTAACCCCTCTAGCTTGGCTATTATGAGAAGCATGGAAAACTTGGCCAGGCCATTTTTTGGATAGTCTGTGTATATCTGTTGTGGTCAGGTGTGTTTCTTGTATAAAGATAATCTTAGCTTTCAAATCTTTCATCCTGTTTAGCATTTGTTTTAATCTGGTTGGCTTCCTCATCCCTCTAACATTCCAGCACATAATACTAGCAATCAGACTAATTTCTTGTTTAATGATCTTCATATACAATTATTGCATTATTCAAGTACCTCTGAGATAGCAATAATGGGAGGGAGAAGGGAAAGGGGGGGTGTAATATAGATGCAAGTTTACACATACATTCAGGTATTCACACACATACAACACAGAACCCAACTTAAACAATCCCTTACTGAACATTGGTATTTCCTTTATAGAATGCCTATCCCTCCCCTGAAATCAAGGTGGATCCGGAGGATGCTGATCCACAATGTTTGGGAGCAACTAGTCAAAGTGAACTCAACACTCCAACAACTTCCATCAACCATGTTATTAAGTTATAGTAATACTGTAACCCTTATCAAATGTATCATAGCTTATTTTTAAATCTCAGCTTTCAACATGTAAATTAAAAAAGTTCAGATAAAATGAACTGTAATCTGACTTTGAACATTATAGTAGCCTAAGCTATGTAGAAAGTCAAGCACTTCGACTGCACTCATAGTTTCTTTTAGCCTGTATATTCTGAATATCACCTGCTGTGCATCTTTGTGTAGGCATATTCCCATAAAGAGTTATATCTATCTCCGCTACATCCGGGACATGTCCCTCCGCTCACTCACAGGCTCCTCTCCTGCTGCTTGTAGTGGGACAGTTTTCGCCTTCCTGTGGTGTTGAGAAGATATAAATCTTCTTATCATACAAGACCGTGAGTCTGCAGGGGTTGTGCAGGAATCCCCAGAAAGCGTTGATGTCAACAAACAACTTTATGACAGAGTTGAATCCCTGTCGGATGCATATCGTCTCCGCGGAGAGGTCTTGAGCAAATGTGATCTTTGGCCCCATCGTGCGTGATTTCTAATTTCCTTTCCTCCTGGTATACCAGTTGCTTCTCCTGGAAATTTAGAAAGCGGACCAGCACCGCTCTGCTTTGGTTTGGTTCCCCCCAAGGCCATTGTGTGGTGAACCAGTTCTAGTATGAATGATAGTCTCAGCCATCTTGGCAGCATGTCTGTAATAAAGTTGAAGAGTGTTTGTTCTCCCTCTGCTCTTTCTTGTAAACCAAATATGTGCAGGCTCTTTCTCCTTCCCCTGTTCTCCAGGTCATCTGTTTTGGCCTCAAGGAGGGTAATTTGCTTAGTGCCCGACTCCAAAGCTTTCTCAACTTTCTCAAGTGCCCTCTCTGTCTGGTCGATGCAGGTTTCGGCTTCTTTGACACGAGCTGTATTAGTCAAAACATCTTGTCTTGTCTCCGTCACATTACCTTTCAATGCAACCAGAGCATTTGTCATTCCGACCAGCTTTGTGTCGATGTTATCCAATTTTGTTCCAAAGTCCGACCGTAATGCTTTTAGCTCACTCAGTACCTCAGTCATGTTAACTACTGTTAGCATCTGTGCTACTCAGTGGACTCAGCGGAGTTGTTTTAGTACTTGTCTTGCGTCCATGAGTAAAAATGTCGCACTGTTTCACCGCCGAAGACTTTGACATACCAACACTGTGTCTTTATTAAGAGTTGCTGAAAGTTTGCAGGGATATTTTTTAAGAAAAGTAGCACATGGTTTTGGAGCTTCTCTGCTAGGCTGCCATCTTGATCATGTGACCCAGATCCCCCTATTTTGCTAGTTAGAATTTTTATTTTCATGTTTTGAAATATACGATTTTCATTTAATTACTGCAGAGAATAAAATATACAATATTTAATCTAATTAGAGAATAAAATATACAATAAAAAAGAGCAGGATTAAGCATAAAGCCACAGAAAACCCACTTGGTACACCAAGGTTCAGTTCCATATTCCTTTTCAAAGTGATTTTGGGGGACAAATTTGTTGTATAGTGGAACTAAAACTGAAGGCAAACAGTCAGGAGCTGCAGGACAGCACTGACTCAAGGGCGAGAAGGGATGCTCCGCAGTGAGAAAATAAGGGATGAACTGCAGGAGTGTCCTGACATCATTTAGGGTTCTCAGATAAAAAAAAGCTTTACAACTTTACAAATTTACATGTGTTTACAAATCCACAGAATAAACAAGATGGTTTTGTGCCGAATACTTTAACAGGTTGCTGCTCTTTGAAATCCAAGAACATTCGGTAACAGATCTGTGTCATTACACAGAACCCAAATCAAACACACCGTAACACTGGCTCCAACACGCTGGGGCTTTGATGCCAGGAGTGTGTGTGTGTGTTTGTGTGTGTGTGTGTGTGTGAGTTTGAAGAGAGAGCAGGGTAACCAAACACCACCTCAGACAGCACTTAAATGCTCAGACATACACACACACACACACACACACACTGCTCCTGTTTCTCTCACCTGTGTGGACACGGACACTTAGCAAGTTCCTGCAGGAGCCTAGACTGTGCTGTGCTCATCTTATGACCCTCAGGGGGTTAAATCTTATTTATTTATTTATTCATTTTTTATAGTTTTTTCTAATTATATGAGAAATTAGGTTTCATCTGAAGCAGTGTGCAAACACACACATACACACAGTAGTGAGCAATTAGCACACACACTAGGAGGCAGCGAACGTCCGCTATTCATTCACTCCCCCCACCCCCACATTATTCCTGTTAATCCAGGGCATTGAACTGCCAATCTTTTGGTACCAAGCTGAGTTTACACCATCAATATTACAGTCATCTTAATGTAGGATATTATATTAAACTACTTCATTAATTAATTCCTGGATATTTTCTTGCAAGATGCTGTAATGCTGGTGGAAAGTCGGTTGGTTAATGCAGTGGATAACACTGCTGCCTTTCAAGCAGAAGAGTGGGGTTTGATTCCTACCCTGGGTAACACACCACACTACACCAGTAGAGTCATTGGGCAAGACTCCTGACACTAGATTCACCTACATCTGTGATGTGCAAAAAATTCTGAGCTGCTTTGGATTAAATGCTGTAAATGTGAATTCAGTTGAATTAATGTCAGGATTCCAACCACACTGAAAACACATTGCCCTTCATTGTTAAATATAGAAAGAAGAAATCCCCCATCACGAGGGTCTGTAAACAGTAACACTGTATAAAATATTATCATCTTATGTAAACTACAGAAAATATACTATAGATGACATTTAGATGCTTCTGTTAATACATAAAACTGCAAATGGGGTAAACAAAACTGAATAAGATGACTTACTAAGATTGCTGTAAATAACCCAAATGAGCCTTGAATAATCAAAATAAGCAAAGATTTATTGTCATGAAATGAGACAATTTTAATTTTGTTTAGTGTATATACATGAAATGTCTAGATTATTCATAATTTCAGGAGATTGCATTCAACATTACAGGCTATATATATATGTGTTGAAGTATGAAAAGTGTTGTGTACATTTCAATATATATTCACTCACATTCACATCCATCTCCTTATTCAGTTTACAGCAGTTTTAAGTTCTAAGGCGACCAATCAGAAAAGATATATTACATATATCAGTCTTAGAGGGACAGCAAGAAAAATTACCTTCTTAATTCTAAGGAATGAAAAAATGTTCGGAAATGGTCTTTAATGGTTAAATAGTAAAATAATTAGATTGCATGATCAAAACAGCCTGTGCCATTTTGTGATGTCACAAAACCAAAACTTTCACATATGTCTCCTTATTCAGCCTGCAGCAGTTTAGCCTTGTTTTTTTCTCATTGTATTTTCTTGTTAAATTTAGTTTTTCTTGTCAAATTTAGTTTTTTCTTTTTCAATTGACTTTTTCTTCTATTTATTTATTAGGGGTGTCACATGATTAAACAAATTAATCTAATTAATTACAAGCTCTCTGATTAATTAATCTAAAATAATCACACACATTTTTGCTGTAAAAGTATTTAAACAATTAAGTGAATTTTGGCATATGAGTGAATGAACATTACAGACTTTCAATTAATATGCTGAGGGAAAAATATGGTTCAGCAAGAACAATGATAAAACTAAGTCCATCTATAATCTACAGTTTAGGACAATGTACATACAAACACGGGTGTTCTGATCAATTATCCTGCCTTGTCGAAAAATGCTACTGTAGCACAAATCAATAGCTAGTATCTGTTGATTTATGTTGCCATGTCAAAAAATGCTACCTTGAAGTTTATACAGTTTAGCACTGATAATGATGAGAAATAGGCAAATAATATGCATAAGCTGAGAAAAATATATTTTCTTAAGAGCCTAAATAGATAGATAGATCTTTAGATGTGCATAGAGCCAGTTTATACAGTCAGGTTCTAACACAGACAAATGCTACTGTGAAGCAGGGTGTTCTGACGATTTATGCCACCTTGTCAAAAATGCTACCATAGAGCAAATCGACAGCAGAGTCTATCAGTTCATGCTACCCTGTGGAAAAATACACCCATGAAGCTTATACAGCTTCCAGTGTCCCAAGGTAGCACAGATTTATGAACGTGCATATCTCGATGGGTAGCATGTCTCGACAGAACACCAGATCAATTAATATTTTTTCTGTGATTAATTGATCGAAATTAACATGTTAATTCAACACTCCTATTATGTATACATGTTGGTAGGCTCCATCAATCCATCTGTATATTTTATGACTACTTATTATCACTGGTTTTATTATATCATTATATAGCTTTTTGCGGCTCAGAGTCCAAGAGCAGATAATTGGCCTTGATCTCTCAGGATGGGCGGGATTGTCTGTTGGCATTAACAGAGTTGGCCATGTTTTCTTCCATGCATGTTACTCTTTTCCATGATGTTACATTGGTAGCAGTTCACTTCCCCAGCTTAGTAGCATCATGTGATAGGGGAGACCTAAATAGTGTGTGGAGCCACAAAATTCGGATGATGAGTATTTTTACTTTGATTTGTAGAGGAACATTTTGACTTTTTACGTTTAGAGCATTACAGAGGAATATTTTCTTCCCTCTCACTGTTTCAGTGAACATGACTGTGAGGATCCAGAAAAGGGGGAAGCTTAGTGTCCATCATGGACACAATGTAGTTCTTTGTGTTCTGTTGTCAAACTGTTACAGATCTGCTGTCACAACTGATCTCATATAGCCCAGTGTTCACTGGTTTCTGCCCATCACTACATGTCATCACTAAAAGTTTGTGGACACCTGCTCTCCCAGTTTCTTGTGAAATCAGTTTTTTTAAAAGGGAGTTTGCTTCTTCACTGCATTAACAGCCTCTGCTCCTCTGGGAGGGCTTTGCATGAGATACTGTGAGGCTTGATTGCATTCGGCTATGAAAGCATTAGTAAGATCAGGTGCAGATATTATTTAATTTTTACTTTAATTATAGAGGATGTATTTCTATTTTTACTTTTATTTTTAGATTATGTGTTCTTATTTTTACTTTGTAGAAGACTGTATTTACTTTTATTTTTACTTGTAGAGGATGTGTTTATTTTTACTTTAATTTGTAGAGGGTGTGTGTTTATTTTTAGTTATATTTGTAGAGGGTCTGTTTTTTTTACTTTTCTTTGTAGAAGATCTGTTTTTATTTTCACTTTTATTTGCAGAGGATGTGTTTTTATTCTTGCAAAAACACGCACACCCTTTGTAAAAAAAAAGTGGCAGCTAGTATCTATTAGGTGGTCTCTCTCGCTCTGCCTTGCCTCCTAACTGTTTGCCTCACTTCAATACACAAATGCACCTGAACTGTGAAAAGAGGGTGGAAATGACGTCTGGTGCTGGAGGCTTTTTTATTTATTGGAGAAAATGGGCTTATCTCCTTTTAACCAGAGTGGAATGGTGCCCTCCCATATCTACCACACATACACACAATCAAAGAGCGAGACCTGAATCGATGTAGGAGAAACAACATGTAATCTTTCTAACACCTCTTGTTAGAAACAATTAGTTGAGCATGAGGGGGGGTTTGATTTGGCAGGCTAATTGTCAGAGTGGGCTGCACGCTCTGGGCTCAGCTGGCGATGGGGCTGAGGGGCCCACGGCTGGAGAATGAGGCTCAGCGCCTGAGCCCAGGGGCCCCACAATAGGTTTTCTTTCACATGCAGGTGCTACCAAGTAGGTAAGCTCAAAAGGCTTAATCCCGCATTCTGAGCTCCGGTGGGACAAGACAGGCCTTTCACGTGGAAAGATGGTGCTGTTGCTGTTTCTCAGGTATGGCCTTTATCCCCATTCCCTCCCTCCCCCTGCTCTACCACTCCATACCTACCAACACACCCACCTGGCCCACCACTCTCTAAAGCCACGTCACAAGCAAAAGGGAAAAACCCAATTACCTAAATTATAGTGATTCCTTTTTGTACTCATTTCTTTTTTTGTACCCAGAATTCTTTCGAAAGCTTTCCAGTCCATTCCAAGGACAGGAAATCTGATCTGGTTGGAGTGCAGAGAACTCCCATGCAGCCCTTCCTTTTCCTTTATGCCAGACAGTGGCTTCTCTTTAAAGCTGGCATTGACCAAGTGGCTATTCACAAAAGATATATATGATTTAGTATGCATTTTTCCTAAATAACATACAAGAGTTAACTGCAGCTGTGACAAAACTCATATCTCCAAAATGGAAAGATTTTATTTCAAGTCATTTAAGAACATTTCTGTTGGTTGGTTTGGCATTATTATTATTATTATTATTATTAATATTATTATTAATATTATTAATGTCATTATTATTGATGATAATAATAGTAATAATTCAAAATGGGAAATACAGTAACCAGCCGCTTTTCACGGGGGTTACGTTTCCAAGAGCACCCAGTATAGTGAAAAAACGCGTTGTTGTGTTGTGGTTAAAAAAATGGCTAAAAATGCCTATTTTCATAGTGTAAACCCTAAATATGCCCCCAAATATGCTCCCAGAACACTTTAATTTAATTTTAAACTCATTAGCCTCATTAGATAAACCTGTATCCGTACTGTACAGTTTACACTGAACTCCAGCAGTACTACAATGTAAATACCGATATTACTGCTGTATAGACTGTACTGTAATTAATGCACGTGCGTTTTCTTTGGTATGTGCTGTCATTTTCATTGGCATAAGCAGTTAAATACAGTAATAAATTCATTTAATTTACAGTAATAAAAAAACAGGGCTTTAAGAACAAAACGAGAACACGAGAACACTCGTGACGCTCCAAGGGGGTAATTCTGCGCAGCAGACAATCAGCACCAAGGAAAAATAAATAACGTGCTCGGATTGGCTACTTTCAAACCTCCCGCCTCTGAGGACAGCAAGGGACGCGTCACAGGGCAGCAGCCAATCAGCAGCAAGGATAAATAAATAGCGTTCTCGGATTGGCTATTTTTAAACTTCCCGTCTCTGATTACAGCGGTATTTTACCGTCCCAAGACGCACTTTCTTTGTGTTTCTCTCAGCAGTACCAAAACATTTATAGTTATTTTAAAATAGAAATGTTGCTGAATTTACATTAATATTTATGTTCCAAAATTATTACATTATATGTTTGTCAAATTTAGCACAAATATACGAACATTTATATATTGCCACGAAAAAAGCTGTGACATCTGGGCCTCGTCCGCCACGCCC
>JBBIGA010117441.1:0-10414 GCA_037576975.1 Alestes dentex | reverse complement strand
ACACACACACACACACACACACACACACACACACACACACACACACACACACACACACACACACACACACAGGTACAAATATGTACTAATAACTATGCATACATACCTATATATACATATAAACTACCACTCAAACATTTTGGCCCACACTGACATTTTTAAATATATTATTTACTTAATATTTACTAAAAATACACTCAGTATTCTTTGCTTACAAATACATTTACAGCATGTTGACCATTTGAGCATCTTTGCTAGCCAGAAAATGTCATATTTTTTATTCATCGCTACTGACTTTTCAAAAGCTACCTAATATAATTCGAATTAGAATTAGAGTGCAGACTATGAAGTGACAGTCAATGAGATGAAACAGTTAACAAGTGCATTTAAAGTTAAAGGACAGTCTAGAATTTGACTCTGCATCATCACACAACCAGTTAATAGGATGTCAGACATGCACTGTTACAGATTCTTTCACCTTAGAAACAAACGTGTTTTATTGGACACGTTTTGATTTCTCCAGTGCTTAACAAGAAAACAAAGCCTGCAGTTCATGAAATAAATGGATAAGTGCTAATGACTAGAAGTGACTAATGAAAGTAATGACCTCTTTTCAGAAGTTCTTTGTGTTTTTCTTGCTCAGGTGACGTCAAGTATGTTTGAACTAGGTCTCTGACCCGAACACATGTTCGAGGAACAGCTGTGTGATGAGCAGCACGGCTCATTAGCCGCACAGCGTGTTCGTAGTTTGCCAAAGGGCAGATCAGAGCAGGTGTCTCACCCAGCTCCTCCGTTCTGCTGTGTCATGATGAGGTTTTCTGCAGGTGGGTTCAGATGAAGGACCGTCATGTTTTCCTCTCCGTCATTATCATCCATAGAGTCCTAATCATCATAAATCTGAGCCTAATGCGGACCCAGCCAGTTCGCACATGTGTACAGGGGACAGGCGTGAGGACTGGTGCTGGTATGAAGTGTGTGAGCCCAGATTGTCCGGCTCTAATGAGAAATGGGCCCGTGCCCTGTCCTGCGGTTTCAGAGCTGTTCCATCTGTGCTGCTGGCCCCGGCTCCCTCAGCTCTCCCTCTCCTGTCCTCCTCTTCTTCTCCCTCTCTCCTCTTAACGAGGGCCAGACCTCTCTGGTAATAGAAGTTTGGAGTAACACACATGGAAGGTTTCTGAAAAAAGAGCACATTACACACACTTTATTTTAAAGACGTTATTATTATTATTATTATTATTATTATTGTTATTATTATTATTATTATTATTATTATTATTGTTATTGTTTAAGGGAAATTCTTTATCTCCTTTTCTTCGTCTCATTTTCTTCCCTCTGTTTTCCTCTCTTGTCCCTCTCCTCTTTTTTCTCATTTGCTCTCTCCCCTGCATTTTTCCCTCCTTTCTCTCCTTTATTTTTTTTTCCTTTTTACTAGCTTTTATATCATTTTCTCCATTGTCCTTTGTTTTTGTCTCTTATTCTCTTCTCCTCTCCTCTCCCTCTTTTCCTCCTTCCCCTTTTCTTCTTTGATGCTCTTTGGGTTGTTTCTTCTCCTGTCTTCTTCATCCTCTCTTCTGTTTTCTTCTACGTTTCTCTTCTCTTCTGTTTCAGTCTCTTGTTTTCTCTGTTGCTCTCTCTCCTCTTCTCTTTTTCTCTTTCTCTCTCTCTCGCCTCTTCTCTCTTTTATTGTAAATGTCCTTCTTCTCCTCGTTTCATCAAATTGTCACTTTTATCCCCTCCCCTGTCTCTCCCTCTTCTTCTCTCTTTTACTCCATTGCTTTTTCTCTCTCCTCTCCTCTCCTCTCCTCTCATTTCCTCTCCTCTCTCTCCTCTCCTTCCCTCTCCTCTCTCTCCTCTCATTTCCTCTTCTCTCCTTTTCTCTCCTCTCTCTCCTCTAATTTCCTCTCCTCTCTCCTCTCCTCTGTCTCCTCTGCTCTCCTCTTTTTCTCTCCTCTCCTCTCTCTTCTCTGCTCTCCTCTTTTTCTCTCCTCTCCTCTCTCTTCTCTGCTCTCCTTTCCTCTCCTTTCTCTCCTCTCCTTTTTCTCTCTCCTCTCCTTTCCTCTCCTCTCTCTCCTCTGCTCTCCTCTTTTCCTCTCCTCTCCTTCTCTTTTTCTCTCCTCTTTCTCTCTCCTCTCCTTTCCTCTCTCTCCTCTCCTCTTTCTCTCTCCTTTCCTCTCATCTCTCTCATCTGCTTTACTCTTTTTCTCTCCCCTCCTTCTATCCTCTTTTTCTCTCCTCTCCTCTTTCTCCTCTCCTCTTTCTCTCTCCTCTCCTCTTATTCCTCTCTCCTCCCTCCTTTCCACTTTCTCTCTCCTCTCCTCTTTCTCTCTCCTTTCTCTCCTCTCCTCTCCTCTCCCATCCTCCCCTCTTCTTCTTTTCTCCTCTGCAGTTCTTTCTTCTGCATTGGAGCAGAATAATAAATAATCTTTGTAATATAAGTGCTCCGTGTGATGATGAACTGTTATTGGTCCAGTAGCCCCCGCCGGACAGAGTGGACACTCGTGGCAGATTGATAAGCGGTGGCGGGGAAGGATGTGTGTGTGTTTGTGTGTGTTTGTGTGTGTGTGTGTGTGTGAATTCCCGCAGAGTGGAATAGGGATTGATTTCCAGCTGAAACTCGCTTTAGTGAGGCGTGAGAGAGTGTGAAGGGGGTTCATTTCTGTTCAGAATTACACACACAGCAGCAAAGAGGATAGAGTCTCTCTCTCTCTCTCTCTCTCTCTCTCTCTCTCTGTGTCTCTCTCTCTCTGCCTCTCATTCTCTTTAACTCTCTCTCATTTTCTTTCTCTCTCTCGTTCTCATTCTCTCTCTCGTTCTCATTCTCTCTCGTTTTCTCTCTCTCTCATTCTCTCTCTTGTTCTTTCTCTCTCTGTACATTCATTTTCAATTACGTATTAATTGAACAATTTTCAGACACTGAAAATAAAAAAAGAACTTTTGCACAGAGACAGAGAGAGAGAGAGCGAGAGAGAGAGAGAGAGAGAGAGAGAGACAGAGAGAGAGAGAGACAGATTGCAAATAGTTTAAAGTTTATAAATATTATACAGTCAGAGATTGGATCTTTTTGTCAAACTGAGATGGTACTTTGAATGGTTCTGCATTTAAGATTGAACTCACTGGCCATTTATATGTATGTTATTTTTAGATTAAGTTAGTTGTTTAGATTTAACATGAACGTATTTCAAGTTTTTCTTCATTTTATTTAGCCTTTTATTACTGCATGTTCTCTTGCCTCAGAAAAGAAAGAAAAAATGGATTTGTAGCATTTCGAAAAAAGAACAGATGGATTTATAGCACTTTGAAAAAATATAATAAAATTTGGATTTATAATCAACAACACTGTTGTTAGATTTGACAATTATTGTTGAACATGTTCAGACTAAGCCAACAAACTATTTTAACAGGGTAAATTAACTATTTGCAATATGTGTGTGTCTGGGTAAATGTATGTCATTTTTCTAAAAACTATTCAAATGGATTTATAGCGTTTTGGAAAAGATCTCTTCATATACACATCAACAACAACTATTCCATTTGCACGTTTTCACTTTGTTTACTTGTAACGTTTATTTGAATGCATTTTTCCTTCATATTTTTATTACTTCTAGCCTTTTTTTTTCTGTTTAATTTACTATTGCCACATTGCACAGTCTCAGACATTTCAGGGGCACCTTTCACTACATATTGTAACTGTATGTGACAAATTGAGAATCCTGAATCTACGTCTCTCAGCTGTGAACGTGCAACATGACAAGCAAATAAACACGCCTCCTTCTTGTGATGGGTGGACGTTGGTGGTCCACGCTTGTTTTTTTCTCCCATTTATAAACACAAGGGCAGCCACAGGACTCAACTTTTGTCCAGTGAACATATATTTAATGTGAGCTGAAGAATGTGAGCTGAAAGTGGCCTGACTTAAAAATAACTGGCCCCACCTTTAAAAGGCTGCTCCAGTGATTAAATCAGTATCTAACTCAACACCTGAGCAAGCGCCTAACAGTTCACACACAGTGGCTTTCTGCAAAGCATGTGAGATTAATTCAAACACTCATTAAGTAGCCCGCACGCAAGGGGCTGTTACAATGATTAAATCGGGCTTTATGAGTCATCATTGATTACAGCCTTCATTATAATCTTCATTCGCATCGATCAGTGCACTGTAAACAGAGTTGCCCACCCATGGTCCTGGAGGTCTTGCCTTCTACCTACAGTGTGCGCCCCCTGCACACCTTCAGTTCACACTGTCTCAGGTTCAGGGTTCCTTTATTGTCATCAGTAGCTGTGTACACATGCATGTGTGATGAGACGTTTCTCCATGGACAAATAGCAACACTCAGCATTCAAACGAGTGCAAGGTACAACAGAAACAATACAAAAAACGAACGATTGTAACAGTATAGTGGATGGAAACCTTCCAGAATTATTTGTTTTGCACCAAAAGTCTGATTGCTGCACAGGCGCAGTTGGCACCACTGAGCAAAGTGCAGGGGATGTCAGAAACAATACTATAAATAGACAACACAGCAACATGACAGTGGTGTTAATGGGATGTAAAACTGAAACAATACAATAAATAGACAGCATAGCAGTGTGACAGTGGTGCTAATGGGATGTAAAACTGAAACAACACAGTAAGTAGACAATAAAGCAGTGTAACATAAAACGGGGAAGCGCATGTAAACCTTCCAGAATGAATAATATTGCACCATACGTATATTACTGAACGGGAGACGGCAGCATAAAACCACACTGAGTGTAGATTGTGGCTTATCAAATCAAGTGACAGGAAATAAGAGTGCTTGTAGTGGCAGTAAACAGAGGAACAGTAAGGTGTAGGTTCTATTGAAAGTCCAGAGTGTAACATAAGAAGTATAGACAGTATAAAGTGAGGTAGATGGTGAACATTTAGGTCCCCTAATGAGCTCTGGGGACCACGTCATTTCAGCTCTAATTACAATTAAACACACTTCCCAGTTCAAGTTGCAACTAAACCTCCAGTGCCATTTTAGTTCTAGCCACAACCAAAAGGACATTTTACAGACAAAGTATAGTGATTTTTGAAAATGTATTTTAATAATTAAATTGTTGAGATGCAAACACTGACATTTGGACTGGGTTGATATGAGCTGGTTCACTGTAGTCCTACCAGATCACAGTCCTGACCCCTCTGAACAGCCAGATCAGCATGTATTCACAAAAAGCCTCTCAGAGTAGGAGTGCTGATCCTAGATCAGATTCCTCTCTTTCTTACTATGACTTTACTAACAAACAAAATCATCCTGGATCAACAGTCCTACTCCAAGAAGCTTCCTGAATCCAGGCACATTGCTGACAAGGTTCCTCTTGTATTAAGACAGTTATGATCACAGGAACTGATCCCAGACCAGCACTTATTGTGGGAAGCTCAGGCACACTGCTGGCAAAGCAAACATAGAGCGTAGAGCTGGTCAGGAGCTCAGGGTCTTCTTGTATTAAGACAGTTATGGTCACCAGCACTGATCCTAGACCAGCATTTCATCTGGACAGCTTTGGAACTAAAACTTCTGCGTTATAACTGCATCTCAAGAGTCACGGACGGGCAGCAGATGCTGTGATGGGAGAAAAATCTACAGTTTTCTCATCCATCAGCCAGGCAGCAAATTTCACCTGGCCAATTTGCATGAAGACGTATGACGTCATGCTCTTAGTAGCGCGGCACTCGCTTTGAACCAATATGACACATCGTATTAGAATTATAATAGAATAATAATAATAATATTAATAATAATAATAAGGTTCCAATTTGTTTGCATGCAAATAACTTGCAGCCCGTAAAGTCTGCAGCAAGGCAACTCAGACCAGATGCATTGAGCTCCGAGTGGAGAAAAGGGCTGTTGTACCTGCAGACGGTGATTAAATTCCTCCTCTCCACGGCTCGGTTCCTCGCTGCAGCTTTCTTACGGGCTGCGTTTATCGATGCCATGCCTCTCTGCCTTGCCTCGTCCTCTCACCGTCTCTGTGAGCTCCTTTCTATCTGGTTCCTCCAGCAGCAGCAGCAGGTTCTACCTCATGGTCTCTCCTCCACACACACACGCAGAGAGGCAGTGCTGAGGCAGGCAGTCACAAGACCACAAGAACAGCATCAAAACACCACAAGAGGGAGGTTTAATCCAGCTTTCAAAAGTCACATGCCGGGACTGGTACTACAGCACACACACACACACACACCCTCACTCACACGCGCTCCAGCGAAGGGAGTTTCCCCCAATTGAGTCAATTTCTGGCCCAGTCTCAAACACCTCCTTGCTCCCTAGATAGGGCACTACGTAGGTCATTGAAAAATGTGACCAATAGGGAGCCATTTGGAATTCAGCCTCTCTCTCGTAAATTGCAAATGTCCATTTTCCTCAGCAAAATGTACTATGTCCACTGTATGTCCAAAAGAAGCCAGGCAGCGTATGTAACTGGTGGATTCAGCTACTTTATTGCGTACCCATTGCTGACTCAGGTGTTAATTATCAGCCCGAATGCAATCAAATCCTCACAGCAAGGTTCAACATCTGGTGTAAAGCCCTCCAAGGAGTGTAGAGGCTGTTACTGCAGAGATATAGTTGAGCAGCCTACCCTATTAATACCACAGATTACCCTTGTTGCACAAGTGGATTTAGTGTATTTCATCTCTAATAAGCCGGATACTGCCAAAGCAGGCCCTATTCAGCAGTGACTGAACACGTTTGGCCCATAATTGAGACAACAAATGAAGGTCTCATATCAGAGCCTGAGTAGTGGAGAGCTCCAAAGCTATATTTTTTGGTTTGTTTTTTTTTTCAAGGCAAGTCAGGTAGGTGTTTCCTGTCATTTCAACTGTGGACACACAGCACACAGTGAAATGAAACAACGTTCCTCTAGGACCATGTGGTGCAACAAAAACAGACCCACAAAAACTGAACACCACAGGACTATACAAGTGCGTGCGGGACAAGACTAAGGAGAGAGTGCAAAAAAATGTTAAAAAACAAAAAAAAATTTAGTTTGTGTATGCTGTGTGATTGTGAGAAAAGGATGCAGTTCAGCATGTGGTGTATAGTTAATTATTCAGTTCTTAACAGAAAGAACCCTCGGGAACCCTCTTTTCCTTTGGGAAAGAACCCTCGGGAACCCTCTTTTCCTTTGGGAAAGAACCCTCGGGAACCCTCTTTTCCTTTGGGAAAGAACCTGGACCTTCTTGCTGTGATTCAGCAACACTCCCCACTACACCACCAGCTACTCAACACGGTTAGCAATGAAAACATTGGATTACAGGTCTTAATGTTTTAAACACTGTCTTGGAAAGCATGATGTGATACAGCTACACATAGTTTCCAACTCTAAACAGTTATGGTTCAACACTTTGGCAGCCCAACAAAATGACAGCTTCATTTTTTGGGCCTAAATAGGTTTAAAGCCCAGGGAATTGCTAATAGTGGTAAATAAAAAAAGAGATTTAAGGCTAGGTTAACTGCAAATATGTAAGCATTAACTGACACTCACCTTGCTGCTAACATTCATTTTAAACCTGAGCCAAACACTGTAGGCCATCATAGATATTGTTAAAAGCCAGTCATGGGCTAAAATGAAATGAGAATTGGGTTTCACCCTGAAAAATCAGAATAAGGGGGGTTTAATAAACTGCTTATATCTGTATACATGAATTCAATAATCAGTCAGAGTGGCTAGTGTGAAAAGTGCCAGTCAGAATTGTTCATACTAGAAGTGATGGGACCTCCAATTTTGAAAAACAAACAAACAAAAAAAAATGGCAGAGTTCACCTTTAACAGTAATTTGGTGGAAGCATGCCCAGAAACACATAAAGGAAAGCAGGAAGGCCCAACCTAGTAAAACCTCATTACTGCAAAATGTTTCAGCGGCTGTTGTTGGCAGTTTTCCCATTTGAAAAACAGCTGCCCCTGTTTTTTTCTTGTCCTGAATTCAATATCAACCAATTTCCTACCTCCAGAAGTAAATAAAAAAAATTGCTCCATTTCTCCCCATAAATCTCTTGAGGTCATCTGTAGAGTGTTGGACTGATCACTTAGGTTTTTTTTAAAGAATTAGCTCTAGCTAATAAATGAAAATGGCTTTGTTCCAGCTGTGTTTAGCAAAATTATGCGATTAACTCGACAGTCATTCGTGTATCGAAAATAGTGAAGGTCTTGCAGAACCTTGCTGGTTTGCATTGTCAGCATTAGATGTTGGTCCATAGGAGAAAATGCAAAACATACTGGTTTAAAGCCTGCACTTCATATGCTTTAAAAACAAGGGAAAGGCTTTTCGACAGGTTATCCCCCTCCAAATTTATAGATGGTGCTTTTTGTTGCAGAAACAAAGCCCCTCTTAGTGGTTTCTCTCAATAATGATCGAACAGAAGAGGCATTTGAAGATTATCTTTAGAACAGTGTCCTCTGGTGGAGATGAGGAGTAGAGAAAGCAAGACGCACAGGTCGAAGTTTGCAAGATCAAGATTCTTTATTTGTCACACATACAGTTATACAAGTACAACGTGCAGTGAAATGTGCCCCTGAAATATCAGACTCAGGAAACTTTATTGATGGGGGAAATAGCTTATGTAATGACTGCGAAGACACAGAGACACAGAGACAAGAACAATATTTAAAGTCTAAATAAATCAGATAAAAGAATCTGTAGAAAAAAACCCCCAATATGAATTACACTATGCTATATACAGAAATGCTGAGTATAAATCCTATAGATAAGTAACTTACGGTTAAGTTCAATCTAAGGATGCAGATGGTAGTTAGGAGTACGTTATTGCAGCTCAATAGTATATCAGTAATATTGCCATAAATAGTGATATTGCACATGTAAGACTATCACACATCAGATATTCAGCACATAATGAAAATGTTTAGCGCCTGATTAGAGCATTGCACAATATTGCTCATGGTAGACTGTTGCACAACATAACATAAAATAATGTACAGAGTCATACACATGATGATAATGATAGTTATTTAAACCCGGGAAGAAATTACACATCCTTGTGCAATATAGTTACACTAAATTAAAGAGAAAATGAAAGGCTAAAACTGAGTGATAAAATAAGTAGAAAAAAATTCATATAAACATTACAAGCGTAAAGGAGATCTGAAGTGTGCAGATGTGATGGAATAGAGTCTGTACTGTAAAGTGCAGTGTGCTTGTTGCTTAAATAAGTTGCCAGTAAGTTAGTGAAGCAGAGAATTTAAACAGTTAAAAGTTGTGTGTCGTGTTCTGATTACGGCCTTACTTAACTGTGTTTACTGTCTTAACTGTAAGTTACTTATCTATAGGATTTATACTCAGCATTTCTGTATATAGCATAGTGTAATTCATAGTGTTTCTTTTTCTACAGATTCATTTATTTAGATTTATTTATTTTGTTCTTGTCTTCGCAGTCATTACATGAGCAAATTCCATCTGAGATAACATCAAATTTAAAATTAACATAGGTTAGAGAGATAACAAACATAAAAAGGAAAATAAATAAGATTAAAATAAAAGTATATTCTGATTGTATCTTTCCATTATAATAAAGCAAGAGGTTCTGTTTGATGGAGCCTCTGTAGACAGTCTGTAAAACTCAATGTTCTTTGACTGAAGACAACTTAAAACCTCACCTCTCTGTTTTTGTCTTTTTTTATTATTTTCCACATGGTTTCAAAACACCATGTGCCTATTACATTGTGGAAAGAATCACAGTGACTAGCCCAGTAGAAATGGTCCAAAATAATCCAGAAAAAAACTTTACATAACAGTCCATTACAAGCTCTGAATGTTTTTTCTTTCTCCTGAAAAGTGACTACTGTGCTGTTTTGAAGATGGTATATTCATTGAAAAGACAGCACAGAAAATCACCTGCTGCCCCCTCCCCTCACAGAAAGACCTTTACACATCCTGCTGCCTCAGCAGAGCTGAGGGAATCATCAGAGACCGGACCCATCCTGCTCATGGCCTGTTCAACCTGCTGCCCTCTGGCAGGCGCTACAGGTCCATCAGAACTAGGACCAACAGGCTCAGAGACAGTTTTTTTTTTCCCCACAAGCCATCACTGCACTAAATACACACAAACTCATACCATCACCACTCACAGACAATGTGCAATAACTGCTGTAGTGTTTCACAAATCTCAGGGCAATGTACAATAATCTCAACACTGTCCACAATATGTGCATTTATTTATTCTTGTAAAGCGCAATTTTTTAAATATATATACACATAGTGCATTTTTTATTTCACTCCAATATGTGCAGTACGTTTGTCATTCTTGACTTTTAAATTCTGTGTCATTGTTGTCTGTCCACAACTACATGTTCGATGTTTGTGTTCACTGTCTGTACTGTTCACTGTCTGCACTGTTCACTGTCTGTACTGTTCACTGTCTGCACTGTTCACTGTCTG
>JBBIGA010117440.1:0-28764 GCA_037576975.1 Alestes dentex | reverse complement strand
GTCTGAAATTAATAAAATAAGTTCCACAAAAAGACAAGTAGTGCTTAACCATAAGTTCTTCACTCATGAAAGTGGAACAGGGCGTGTCTGTGTGTACTTCAAAGAAGCCAGCACTTATAAACTTGATAATTGCAGATGGTTCAAATCAACAGTCCATTAAAGTGAAAGTAAAAGTGAAAGTGATTCGGGAGGAAATTTTTGATTCTGGAGGAAATTTTCTAATGAAAGTGAAACTTTCACTTTCATTTTCATTAGCAATTTCCTCCAGAATCAAAAAAATTCCTGCAGAATCACATTCAGTTTCACTTTCATTAGCAATTTCCTCCAGAATCAAAAAAGATTTTTCTGATTCTAAGTCACTTACTGTTGCTATTGTTCCTCTTACAGATAAGTCCCCCCCTTTCTTAGGTTTTGGTGTTCGTGGAGACCCCTGCTCAACATTTGAACCCCTGACCTCCCAAGCCTTTTTTTTGGAAATTTGACTTTCAGATGAGTGCTGCTGTTCAAGACATAAAGCTAAAGCCTCTGACTGGAACCTGCAACCGCCAGGTCTTGGAGGCAGTGCTCTTACTGCTGAGCCACAGGATCTCACAGCTAGCAAGCCTTTTTTTGGACATTTTACTTTCAGATCCCACAGCCTTCTGTTCTTAAGACCACAGCAACTTAACTTTTTCATATTTTACTTTCAAATGAATGTGATGTGCAAGATATAAAGTAGACAACTCAGATTTGATCCCACGACCTTCTAGACTTGAGCCCACAGTTTAAACCAGTGCACTATAGAGCCAGGCCGGATGCGCCGCTTATTTTTGGACATTTGACTTTCAGATGATGTGAGACATACAAGGCAAAAGTAAGACATTGATTAGATCCTACAACCTTCCAAGCTTGAGACCACAGCTAAAGCCAGTGAGCTAGACAAGCTATCTAACTTATTTAAGACATATGATTTTCAGATGAAGTGTGACGTGCAAGACAAAAAGTTAAAGACTCAGGTTTGATCCCACAACCTTCTGTTTTTGAGACCGTAGCTTAAACTGTGAGCTACAGAACTAGGCCAGACAATTAGGTCATTTTTTGGATATTTGACTTTTAGATGAAGTGTTACATGCAAGACTTAAACTAAAGACTTGGGTTTGATCCCATGACCTCATGTTTCTGAAGATACAGCTTAAACAAGCGAGCCACATGGCTTGACAAGCAACACTGCTTAATTATATGTATCTGCTTTTTTATATATCTTTCAGATTCCTAAATCATCTCATCGTAAAGACTTTCTGAGTTTGAAATGGACAAATATAAGGACGTCAAGTGAGCCAAAGGCCCAATGATAACCTTCCCTTAAGGCAGGAAGACTGTAAGCCCATTACCTTCTGGCTCTTATAAACAATCTATGGTGCGATCCGAGTCCAAATCCGGGGGTGCCAAACCTGTGACAAGTCCCTGGAGGACCACACTTCAGCAGACATCGGCATCTGAGTTCTGCTCACAAAGCTTTACCAACTCACTGAGGAGTTTAATCAGGTGTGGTTAATGAGGTTCAAATTTACAGGGGCAGATTAATATTACTAATAAAATCCATAAATCTTTGGAATATTACATCAATGATGTGTCGCTATGACGTTTACATAAAATAAGTCAAAAGTCCCAACCAGTTTGCTGATTATATACACAGAGAAAGAGAGGGATACAGTACATGTACAGAGATAAGTCATGTCTACAACCCAGTAAGCTGTATATACTTTAGAGGGATACATTTAATACTCCAAAACTGATTATTTCCACTATAGATGGGTTTCAAATAATGTGTGAACACTGACAGATGAAGGAAAATAGTATAAATAAAAGGAACGGGAAAGATATAGGCCTTGATAGATTACCACACCCTAAAAAATATCTAAACAGCTTTAGATGAGTTAGACACATTACTGTAGAAACTGAAGAAAGATGATGTGATTCATAAATAAAATCTTTATTATGAGAAGAGCGTTCAGCACGTTTACGATGCCCTACCGTAAATCCCGTAATAACTGCGCATTAAAAACTTCCATCACGTATTTAACATTTCTGTATTCCAGAAAGAACCACACAAACACGGAAATTTTATTTTCTGTAATGTTTTATAAGACTTTTCTCAATTTGTCTATTTACAAGTATATATTTTTTATAATAATCATAACGAAAAAAAAGGAAAAAACAGAAAAAGAAAGCAAATGAGTTGCCTCTTTTTGATCTTCTTAAAGCACTGGGAGAACACTTACCCTCAAAGTGGAAAAAACATCCACAAAACCTTACAATTTAGCAGTACTGAAAAATAAGCCATCAAACAGGCATTGAAAAATGAAGGTACAGCATGAATTTGTATCACTCTACTACCCGAACATTAACACAACCTCCACAAACATACTGTCCAAACTGTGTAGTTACAGTGCTGACAGGATAAAATACTCTGGCCGGCAAGTCGTCTAGAGTTTTGTTCATGAGGCAATACTTTCTTGGCACAATCTTTTGTTGAACTTTGCTCTTTGCTACTCCAGCCAAACAAACTGACTGGACAAACAGAATCAGGTCTGCACAACATCATAACCGTTGCAACAAAATTTCTACTTTTGTATGAGGCTTTATACAGTTTCAGATCTACAACCCGTCCGACAGACGGAGACTGTGAGCTTTCTTTGGTTCTCCCAGCTAAAAAAGATCTCAAGCCTTTCAAAATCTCACAACCTCACAGAAAGCTCTCTACCGAGCCTGCCTGCTTTTCTTAAATTTAAAAAAAAAAAACAAACTCAGACATTCTGGGCTTTTGGCAGTGAGAGGAATTCAGCAGAGATTAACTTTCTGAACTAAAGATGATCTACCAATACAATACTGAGAGCTGTTAAAATAAATCATTTACTGGTGAAACTGAGCACAGACAATGTGAACAGTGAGGGTTCGGTTTGAGTATCAAGACTCAAAGCCTTTATGACTGAATTACTTATGTATAACAGAGAAATACAGTTCACTGGTATAGCCACACCCACTTTCAGTCTGTCATGTAAAATAAGGTATCTAGAAAAGCATCATTCAAGAATAGGTGTTGATACTGATTTTGTAAAAATGCCCAACTCTAGTGAAGGTTTAAGCCACATCATCCCTTCTAACAGTTTCAGTTTAAGAGGTGGTTTTAGATTAAAAGGTTGCACATTTATCCACTCAAAATTAAATCTTGAAAAGTTTAAAAAGTTCAAGCTGGAATACAAAAACTCTATGTAAATATGACATTCCAAATACAGTTAAGCAGGTTTGTGGTTATAACTTTGCACAGTGGCCTCCAAAATAGATTTCTGAGGATTCGTGAGACCTAAATGGAGGTCAAAACCAAACATTCACAAGAAGATGCAGACATTCTCCTCCCTTATGTCTCTAGACAAATAATAATAATTTAAGTCGCAGCACCATTTGGGGTCAGAGGATCTGTATACGTAACGTTGAGCATCTTCTGCCTTGGCGTTGTGTTTGTGAAAGTCTTTTATAGGGGAGAGAAACTGCAGCAATGAAGGAGCGAAGCAGCACAGATACAGGACTGGCGAACCAACGACACAAAAAATAACAACTGAACTCTTTGGCTTTTGTTGTTTTAAGCAGTCTTTTTAACCACGTGTATGAAGTAACGAGGGGCTTCTCCCTGGCCAGCCTTATACTGCTTGAAATCACCAAATACACTCTGCTCACACTTCCCAAAGAAGGCTTCCTTCAGGAGGTCCTTGAAGCTCTCCAGCCGGTGGGGGTAATACGACAAGCGGAACTTACTACAAAACAAACAGGAAGTCAGACTGACAGCTACATTTCACACGATTAACCCTTACCTGGTACTGTTACTGCTGCCCATACACCTTCAATTTGTATCATATTTGTGTTTATGAGTAAAAAATATCTTATAATTTGTTGTGCGGTGGTTGGGGACTATCCATTTGGTCATTGACATCCAAACAATTTCATAAACAATGTAGCCTGTTTACAGTACAGAAAGTGAATGTTAATGTAATTCTATATGTAACTCCGGCATGTAACAACATTTACATAATATACAGTAAAATGGCAAATGCACTAAGCTTCTGATGGCTACTAATCACCATCAGCATGGAAAATGTATGTTATATATTTACGTTAATGGTATATTAATATAATTTAATATTAATGTAACATTACAGTGTAATGAATAGTATATTAATGTGATATTGTATCCTTAGCCTCCGAGTCTATGCCCTACCTTGTCTCCGGTAGCGTCTTTGCTCCCTCTGCTTGTGGGATCTCCAGGGAGTAGTCCAGTGTGACCATGTGGGGTTTGTTGTTGACCCAAAGCACTGATGTGTCGATGTCCTGTTTCAAGTCGCTCTACAATACAAATACCAGCCAGAAAACTCTATGAAAACCAAGCTTATCTTTGAAAACCAAGTGCTTAGATCACTTACAGCAAACCTACATGCACAAGGCAATGGTCTGTATATTATTTCCCCTTTACTTTTAATTATGATACCACTAGCTTGATTCCTTAACATACAAATGTAATTATTTCCCCTTGGGGCTCTTTTAATGCTATGAGGAGCTAGTAGGCCGAAGCTGCTTTATGAACCGAAACTGTTTACTGAATCATGTAAAAGTGTTGTTATCAATGAGGTTAAGCATGGTTTCATAAGGAATGTCTTCGTGTGCTTGAATTTAATCTTTGACCTGTGTGAGAACTCTGTTATTGACCGAAATATTGGAACCAATCATTATCACCAAACACTTGTGGTGCTAGTATCATTCTGTGCAATGATGTGTGATGTGCAATGCTGTGCAATCTTCAAAGCACTTAATCTGTCAGTCTATGCAGATGACTGGAACTTAATCTTAGATGCTGAGTTGGCTTTTCCTGGTCTAACAAGCCTCTGCATTAAGTACACCTATCTTGTATCTACTCAGTTTCCATTTCATCAGTTTACAATTACAGACTATAGACCATCTGTTCTCTGTAATTCGTAAGCCTCCTTTACCCCGTCTAGGACCACCAGTGCGCAGATATTAATTGGGTGCTGGATCATTCTCAGTACAGCAGTGACACAGCAGTGGCATGTTAAAGTGTGTGTGTGTGTGTGTGTGTTGCATAAAGTATAAATCACACACAGCAGTGCTTCAACCAAAAATATGCAGGCAGCAGTGTCCTGTGTCCAGAAACTGATCGCTGATGAAGGACTAAAGGATCAGCAACACACTGTGCAGCATCTCATGCCATCATTAATGCCTTTACATCTGCAGGGTGGATCAACAGGTTAGGTGTGTCTAATGTGGATGTTTTTTTTGTTTATATTTTTGTTATTTTGTTTTGCGGACTGTGGAGATGTGTTTATTTTCTTTTTTATGGTAGTCCTTTTTGGGGGGAAGCTCAAAGTAGTTTGACTTCTGTTTTAGCATTTTGGCAATTGCCCATCCTAGACAGAGCCAGCTAAGCTTATACTTATGTTCCAGGTTTCCTTGATAATTAGGCATTCAGCTTTGGGAGTTAGAAAACGAACTGGTAGCTTGTTTGCTGTATTTTTCCTCTCCCTGTGCCTTCTTTTGTTTTGAGTATTTTGCTTGCCTGTTTTCTTTGAGGTGTGTGGTTTAAGCTTGTCGTACAGGATTATGTAACGGCACCCTCAGTGACGCAGTCTGATCAGCACTACACGGCTGTTCAGTGCTGATTTTGTCGGTTGAACAGCAGTATATATATTAATAGGTGTGTAGGGCTGTTAGTCATCACAACATCTTCTGTCTGAACTGAGCCTGTTTTAACCTGTCTTAACAGGCAGGCATGCACACAGGCAGACAGGAAACAATTTGAGGTTCATTGAGTAAAAGCAAAAGAAAGCACTGCATTTCACGCAGTACTGCTTAGGAAGTCCTTGCCCTATCTATGTACAAATCATTAGGCATAATTACATAATATAGGCAGCTCCGGAAAGAAATAACAGACCACCGCAAAAATGTTCAGTTTCTCTGGTTTTATCTTTTATAGGTGCAAGTACTGAACTGAACAGCTTAACCTTAGTTTTTAAGAACTGATGACAATATTGCTCCTAATTTCCAAATAAAAATATTGTTCTTTAAAGCATAATTGTAAAGGAAATGACTTAAGAGAAATGAGGCAGTGTTTACAGAACTTGAATAATTCAAAGTTCACTCAATAACACAAAATGCCAATAACTACCTTTGACAAACTTCTAGTAGTGTTTTGCCATCCAACTGGTCACATTGCAAGAGGAGAGTGTTGAATAGAGCAGTAGTTTTTATACGTTTCCTCATTAAATAAGATTCAATTCAGGTGATCACTGATCAGTCCCTCATAAAGCAGAATGAGGTGCTGGTGTAGGAATTTAACAGGCACTTGCATGGGATGGTTGTCATACTCATAGAGATGCTGATTTAAAAATAAATTGCAGTGGTCGCTTTTGCTCTACAGCTGCATACTTTATGCTCAAGAGCACTCACTGTGGATATTAAAACTAATTACCAACATCTAACTGCTCTTACATTCAACACTATTACTTAAAAATGTTAAATAAAGGAGATGTAAGCATGAAGCCACACAGCTGGAAGGAAACATTTGGAAACTTAGAAAGTATTACCAGGCATTTCTATTTTACTTCTTCTGTTTAACTACTAATTCATTTGTTGATTCATCTGTACGATTCATACAGAATATTGTGCACTCTAATACTTTAAAATGTATGCGCTTTGGTATTTGAAAAACACACCTGGTAATAAATGTTTTTCCCTTGTGGAGCTAGGCCGGTCTCGAGGATGTAGTCGTAGTTACGGTGATCAATAACGAGGACTCCTCCAGGTTTCACCATGCCGCCGATGTTCTGCAAGGCCAGCTTCTGATCGCTCTGGTCCCCTAAGAGAGAATTAGTAAGTAAATCAATACATACAGAACTAAAACATTAATAAGCGTCACATTCTTACCTTTAAAATCTGGTAGATGAGCAAACGAGTTCCCCAGACAGATGACTGCATCAAATCCATCTCCTGGCTTCTGAACATCCTCTGCTAAGGTAAGCCAGTTTGCTTCTTCGATTACTGCAAGGAAGAGCAAACACAACAGGGTGACATCCCTCCAAAGCCAGTAGCACTTTACAATACGATGGTTTACATTTTGTTCATTAATGGTAATAAGATCTTTTTTAAAATGTGTTTTAATTTATAACATACAGATAAAAAAGAGCAACACTGACCTGTTGCTTGCCTAATTCGGAGCCTGAATTTATTGATACACCTGTCATCTTCATTACATGTTCATATTCTTCAGATCAACGCACTGTTAGTCTTTTAATTTCTAACTTATTAATGATCTTTAAGGTGGTCACGGCCTAATAAATAGCCATTAATAAACTCATTTTTAACCATGCATATACTATTGAGAAGGTTGGTCTCATTGTAAAGGGGTACCACCATAACTGTTAAAAGAAGGAGCCCCTTCTTACCCCATTCATCAAACGCTCCCTCTTTCCTCCTCTCCCATCTCTCCTTGAGAGCGTACTTCAGCATCTTATCACTGGCATCCACGCTAACCATCCTGAATCCCTCCTCCACCAACATGATAGAATCCACTCTGCAAAAAAGTTACACCTTTAAACAACAGCATGGTAGACTGGAGCCATCACTGTTGTGTATATCAAGTAATACCCTAAATTATGTTGATACTTAGAATACCTAAACGTAGTGAAGACATTTAAAAGTGTGAAACAAAGTGTAATATATAGTATAGTATACAGGAGATCCTCAAGTTATGATTGATATCCGTTCCTGGGACAGTGATGTAACCCGAATTTTGGTGTACGTCGAAACACACGTCAATAACCAATCCTAACACAGTTGTGAAATCTAGAACATGAAACACAGCTAAGTCACAGAAAAGGAAAATGACATAAATATACTGTACTTAAACACTGTATTGTAGTAACAGAAAAAATGACAAAAAGTAGTGTAAAAAAATTATAAAAAATTATAATAAAAAATTTGCCATACAAAGCAACACAAACAGAACACTTGCACTTAGATAAGCGTACTCCTTCACTCATATGCTACGTTACTGCATTACATTGTGCGTACCTTCCGCCTCACGCCACTAAGCTAGTTCGCCCACATGAGCATTGTAAACTCGAAATGTTGCATGTCGAGACCCGCGTAACTTGAGGACCCCCTGTACTATAGTATACTATAGTATACATATCGCTGTGTCTATCAGGCCATGTTCCTCATTGTAAGAGATTCTGTATTGTAAGTGCAGTAAGAACATTCTAAATATGTGTTATGTGAGCTGATTTATTGACAAGGTTCATTTGTCACAATCAAGTACTCGTGACATGGCATCATGCCGTCGTTATTAAAGTCACAGGGCAGCCAAATTATTCCTGATAGTTTTATCATAATGAAATACCACTGAAGATAGAGGCTAAAGTCTGCACCCACTTCTTCCATTATACATTATACAGACACTCTAGTCTCTAGTCAGACAGTACTGAGAATCATTCCTAAGCACTTACAGGGTGAAATTAATCATTCTACCATGTCACTTTCAGGACTTTTGTCTCACTGAGGTCGAGCTGTTGAATATACCCCCACCCCACCCTCAGGGAAAGTGGCCACTAAAATTCCTCAAAAATTCCTTTTTCTGCAAAGAGGCCACTGACAACATGCCCTCTATCAGAGCCTTTCAGAACACCGGTTTTGTATCTCTAAACCAGTTATGCATACATGATAAAAACAGATCTATACTGATAACTGAGATGTTCATTATCATATCAGTACATCATATGTAACAGCTCACTGAGTCATAACCTGACTTTAGAGAACACAGGTTGTGTTGTATTGCATACATCATATGGACAAAACACTAGTACTGCAATTATACTGTGATTGTGATATGCCATACAATATAGTACATAATGTACAGTTCTGAATAAATATCATACTTGAATACTGGCCTGCAATACTTTCACAGACATGAATTGCCTGTTTCATTAAGACACCCACAGAAAAACTCAGGATCAAGATCCTCAAAGCACACAGTAAAAACAGAGTGCTACCATACTGTTCCTTTCCCTGACTCAGCGCTGTAAAAAAATGAGTCATATTAACATTAGAAGGTAGAGTTCACCCACGTCAAACTTAGTTTAGTCCAAAATTTTCTTAACTATTGTTTTAATTTTTTTTGTTTGTTTTTGATTCCACACTAGCTGGCACTTTCATTTATATTTATGGCATTTGGCAGACACTTCTATCCAAAGTGACTTCCATTCCCTAACTACAGGGGACAGTTTCTCTGGAGCAACTTGGGGTTAAGGGTCTTGCTCAGGAACCCAGTGGTGGTATGCTGCAGGCAAAATTCGAATCCATGACCTCTTGGTCTAGAGACAACTATCCTACACACTAGGCCACCTCTGCCCTTTCAACTCCGCCAGGCATTTTTTCCACTCAGGTTCCCAGTTATGGATGGCTGCAGCATCGCCGGGGTTCAATTTCATGACCTCTAGATGTTGGGGGTAAATGCTTAGACAGAGAAGTTACTCAGATTTCTGTGTCTATAAATGTACTGCAAAGACCAACATCATAATAACTGGTCAACAACGTATAGAGCACACCTAAACATATTTGGCTCCCACAGGCAAATCACGATGCCACGAGTAGCTCTAAACTGGCATTAAGTAGATCAGTGTCTGCAAAAGAAACTGCATCGGCACGAGTCGGGGTCATAGATTGCGCTGAAGAGGCAAATCTCTGAGCCGCCGCTGCCCTGGGAGCATCTGCATGTGAGCGAGCAGCAGCAGTGGAGGCTATTATTAGTCCAGGTTAGTGTGTCAGTGTTATGCTAGCTGAGAGTGGAGAGTTCAGTGGGCCAGAGGGAAGGAAAGCATTTAAAGAATCTATAAAACTGCAGAAACACTGAAAGCTCGTTCTGCAGGCGCCTTTCTTTGTGGCTCAATTTCAGCTGGAATTGTGATCTTCAGATGTTTGAGCAATCCAAGGCCTGTAAAGTGAGCTCAATTTGGCAAGATTTTCTTCTTTAAGACATTTGTTTTCATTCAGAACCAGGCTTCAAAAGGCCAAGGTACCAAGTAACTTAATTCTGTGTGACAGCTGTGCTTCATCCCATACAGCTTGCTGAAGAGAGATTGCGTTCTTGGCAAAGAAACACATTCTGCAATATTTCTGCACAATAAAGCAAAAGACGGCTGTGACACCCCCCCACCCCCAATACAGCTATTGCTAATCCCATTGTACTCTCTTTTCACATTAAACAATGCTGTTTTGTTAATTATGAGGTGGTTAGTTCATCCGGCCAAGCCCTTCTTACTCTTATGAGTTGTGTACACTTTCCTTTAGCCCCAGAATTTCAGTGTTCAAATTCAGTCTAAAGGAAAACTGACTAAGTAAGTCTAGGTTTCTGGTCATATTCACGTTTCATCATATCATAGCCTTTAAAGGACACAATTTCCATCATACTTAAAATTCCCATCGTCCTTCCCACGTCGTTCCTACTATCAACGAGTGAAAATGATTACCTCAATGATAATATACAATATTATACATCAGTGCAAGCACCAAATTTCATCATCTTTCAGAAGTTACATCCAGTTACATTTGAGTAACATCTTCCACACCCCGTTGTTTCTGAAGTACTGTGACTCACTCATAAATAAATCCTGTTGTTCTTAGTACAGAAACTATTGTGTAATTCATCTTATATTTCAGACTTATAATATTTGATCATTTATAACACTGATGTCTTATTAATAAACCACCCCAATTCTGCTTCTTTCGCATAATGCTTATTTTGGCTCCTTTAACAAAACAAAGCCTCCAACAGTTCAAATGGCAAAACGTGTCTGTGCTGTTTTTCCACTAAGCACTCAGGTTGGTGGTGGTGTGATAGTTGATTAACTTGTAGGGCCAATTTCCCAGTCATAGATTAAATAGACTAAGTGGCAATACAGCGGTGAATCATCACTGGAAATTCTTTGCTAGGCTAGGATAAGGTTTCATCTGGGATTGAGAGACCAGTCCTTAGAGTTCAAAGCAACCCTAAAAGACTAATGCCTTCTATACATTGTATGCTTTTGGGTTGTTCCACACGAATGATGACAACCATGAAACACTCATGTTGCTTTCTTTCGTTGTGAGAGAGGTTCAAAAATGACCATCGTCACGGTGACCAAAGATAGCTTGCAATTATTTTCTGACAGGAAAAATTTTAGGACGACCATCTCAAAGTGTGTCTGCTGCTACAACCTACATCTACTGACCAGCCAATGAAAATGCAACATGACGTATTCATCAACGCAATATATCTACACACCTTCATACCCACCATCATACATCTACACCCCTTCACACACACCATCATACATCTACACACCTTCATACACACCATCATACATCTACACACCTTCACACATCTACACACCCTCATACACACCATCATACATCTACATCCTTCACACACAACTTCATACATCTACACACCTTCATACACACCATCATACATCTACACACCCTCATACACCATCCTACATCTACACTTTCATACCCAGCATCATACATCTACACCCCTTCACACACACCTTCGCACATACCTTCGTACATCTACACACCTTCATACACACCATCCTACATCTACACACTTTCATACCCAGCATCATACATCAACACCCCTTTACACACACCTTCGTACACCTACACACCATCGTACATCTACATACATGTTGTACTCGAGTATATTAGGTCCATGTCACAAAGTGTGATTTGTAATGATCTCATACGATTGCTGAAATCACACAGTCTGTAGAAGGCATAAGTCAGCAGACTATGATGCAATACAAGCAGAGCATGTCTGAGTTTATTATGTAACATGTTACACCATCAGGGAAGGATGTACTACTGGGAACTGATGGCTTTAACTGTCAGTCAGTAACCATTTACTCTGGAAGACTATTTCAACTGTTTCAAATGCAGCTGTTTCAGGTAAACACTAAAACAAGAGTGTTACAGCAAGTAAACACTAAAGGAGGAGTGTTTTAGAGAGTAAACACTAAAACAGGTGTGTTGTAGAGGGTAAACACTAAAACAGGAGTGTTACAGAGCGTAAACACTAAAACAGGAGTGTTACAGAGGGTAAACACTAAAACAGGAGTATTATTGTGGGTAAACAGTAAAACAGGACTGTTGTAGAGGGTAAACACTAAAACAGGAGTGTTACAGAGGGTAAACACTGAAACAGGAGTGTTACAGAGGGTAAACACTGAAACAGGAGTGTTACAGAGGGTAACGGGAGTGTTATAGAGGATAAACACTAAAACAGGAGTGTTACGAAGGATAAACACTACAACTACAGTGTTATAGAGGGTAAACAATAAAGCAAGAGTGTTATAGAGGGTAAACACCGAAACAGGAATGTTACAGAGTGTAAACACTGTTGAAACGATGTGTGTGTGTAGTGTCTTACCCTGTCCCACAGGCCACGTCCAGCACCCTGCTGCAGTTGTGCTGTTTGAGCAGACGTACCAGCCAGCTCCGGTATTCCTCCGTCCTCCTCCTGGTGTCTCCGATATACAGCTGCCAGACTTTAGCAGCTTTACCGTCCGCATACTGGTCCGGCAGGCCAACGGCACCCACGCCCAGGGACCGAGTCCGGTATACACTGTCCACCATGCTCACCCCGAGGTGTGCGTGTGTGTGTATTTGTGTGTGTGACTGTGTGTCTGTGTGTGTTTTGTCTGACCCAGTACCACACTCTCCTGTCTGTTCTCTGGTCTGTCCATGCCCAGACAGTCGCTATGCTGTTATTTATACGGCACCGATACTGAAAGAGAAACTTTCCACCAATCACAAAAGAGAGTTCCCGCACGCCTACGTTTTGATTGGTTAAAAAGATTGGTGACGCTACAGTGTTGTGTCAGCGTGTGTATTTCATCAGACTTTGGGGTCTCTTGCTCCAAATAATACTGCACTTCAGATCCTTGTAGCAATAAAAAAACAATACAATAAAATATAAACTTTGGATTCAAATACACAGACTTTAAAATGGAGTTGGTCCCCTTTTGCAGCTATAACAGCTTCCACTCTTCTTGGAAGGCTTTCCACAAGATTATGTTTCTGTGGGAATTTGTGCCCATTCATTCTGTAGAACATTTGTGAGGTCAGGCACTGGTGTTGGACGAGAAGTCCTCCGCTCCAGTTCATCCCAAAGGTGCTGGATGGGGCTGAGGTCAGGGCTCTGTGCAGGCCAGTCAAGTTCTTCCACACCAAACTCATCCAACCTCAGAGTGAATCACATTGCATGGATACAAGTTGTGATAGGTACATACCCTACCAGTCACACACTGTGATTTTCTAATTTTGCATGTTGCTCACTTAATATTTACTAAAAAAGACACTCAGTATTCACATATGACCACACAACCAGTTAATAAAATGTCAGGCATGCACTGTTTCATATTTGTTCAATGTTGTAAAGGAAACTTACTTTGTTTGACATATTTTCAATTAGTCATTCACTTAACAACTATTCAAAGCTTATCAAGAAACTGAAATTTATGGATAAGTGGTAAAACCTGTGGTGTGCAAAACCTTTGACCGCTGGTGTACATCTAGCAATGCACTTCACTTATAGTAACTGGGGTCATTCACTGCTGATAGTAACTGGGGTCATTCGCTGCTGATAGTAACTGGGGTCATTGGGTGTTTCAAGTCTTTTAACTTCAGAAACCCTCACTCAGGTGACCTGACAGGGAATGATCAGCTCCTGGCCTTTGTCTAAGAAACATTAGTCCAGGGCATATCCATCCTGATCCAGAGCCTTCTCAGAGCCTTTTCTCTGCTGCCTCTGTAGCTATGACAATATTTTTCTCTTTTATGAACTAGTGATGCCCCAGAGGCTGTAGGATTTGCACAGTTATTTTTCCATAAAGCCCTTGGCCCTGCTTTGATTGGCATGCACTGTGCAAGCCAAGCCTATCTACGGCACTCCTCCGCTTCTCTTTTTCCGCCATCCATTCCTCCCAGGACACCATAAGCTCTAAAATGATTACCTGCTTAGATGTTTCAGAAACCAGCATGGTGTTTGATCTGGTCTCCTTTATGCCTTTGGGGAATCTGAGATGCCCAAGTTCACCTTCATCTGCTAGTCATGTGCTGTTCCAAGCCTGCTTGGGCTTTTGGATGAGGACTTGCATGTTGTTATTATCTTACAAATGTGATTGCACATTTTAGTTGTCAGAGATGCTTAATCTGGTCAATGGTGCTGCAGATGAACTCTTCAGTACATGGTCATGGCACCAGCAGTAATGACCCTCTCCTATTGTTTTAGGGCAGGGTTCCTGGAGGGCCATCCAGCACAGCTTGATGGTTCTCCTCCTCAAACACATTCACTAAACCTGACAATTAATGGGCAAGGTGAACCAGGTGTTTCTGAGCAGGAAATCACCAAAACGTGCCGGACTACGGCCCTCCAGGACTAGAGTTTGACACCCCTGCTTTAGGGACTAATATACGTCTCAGTTGGGCTGGTGTCCCTGCGATTGGAAGGCTGTGGGTTTGAATCCAAGGACTGCCAGTGGCACCACTGAGGTACCATTGAGCAACGTACCGTCCCCACTCACTGCTCCCCAGGAGCTGAGTCGCTGGCTGACCACTGCTTCACTCGGGTGAATGGGTTAAATGCAGAGAATGATTTTCACACTGTTCACATTGTGCTGTTTGCTGTGCTGTGCTATGATGTGTTCCTGTATGGCCACTTTAAGTTAGACAGTGAGTAAGGATATATTCTGTGGTGAATGACTCTTATTTGCAGTTGGTTAATTTGTACACTTGTACAAAAAGGTGTAACCTGTCCATATCCTCCCACATCCTGCTGTTACCTCCTACTCCTCTGATTGGTGCTCTCCTGTCTGGGAGGAGGGTGAATTGAAGCCAATCTGTGAGGTGAAACAGGTGGCAGCCAGACCAAGGGAACATAAAGTGACGTTCACTGAGGGGCAATATTTGCCCTTTAGTATACTCACAGTTAAAGGAAGCATTGCATTAAAGTAGTGGCCCACTGAGTAAACATGCAATACTTTGTCCAGCCAGCATTTCAGAAACAGAACTCTACTTGAGTTACACTATTGAGATCAGATGTGTTGAGAGTGGGGCAATGTGTCACCATGACTGTAGTTCACTGCTTTAAGGAATCAGAAGTGGTACTTCTATTCATCACTCCGAATAACCTTTATTTTTAAAGGAATAGATTGGCAAAAAAAATCAAATTGACATCACTGATTGATTAATGCCCAGATTGATTAATGCACTTAACCAATCCTGGCATGTTTGGTGTCCAAATTCACCTTTTAAATCACCAAAACCTATCCTAGCCTGCACAAACCACATTTTAGAAATCATTCATTTTTGTTCAACATTATTTGTTTGTCATATTTACATCCCTAGTGCCTGCCTAGCTCATTTTCTTTATGGCCATGTCTCAGCTAGCACATATGACTGAATGTGCTGCTGTATGTATTGTTGCACCATAAGGTCCAAGGATGGCATACGTTCATTTCTGCGGAATGTTGTCCTGTAAATGGCTGAGATGATCTTAAAGCTCTTCTTGAATTGACTTGATCGTGCTAGCCGCTCAGCTGGTTGAGGCATTATATGATTAATCAGAGTGACTTGGCAGGCTTCGTTTTGACCGGGTAAACACCTACTTGAAACAACACTGAAGGGCGCAGCTACTGCTGTTATTAACCTGATGCCAGTTCATGTCTGGTCATGCTGAATCTAAATAAGTGTACCAGCCTCTTCACATTTATAGAGCCCTTTACAGCGTCATGATGTGAAGAGACTATACAAATAGAAGGTTCATTCTCCTTTACCAGATCTAAGTAGTCTTGCAGTGCTTTTTGACCATTTTCCAAAGAGAAACTGTAGGAGAACAGGCTTTGCCCTTGAACCACATTCCTCCTCAGTAATCTGCTTTGTCCCCTTCTCCACCGCCCCTCTGTGTTCCATGACCTCAATGACTCCAGCAAGAGCACAGCATCCCTAAGACACAAAGTCTGGCCACACATTGCATTGTGCAGGACTGGAGGTCACATGAAATCTGGTGAGAGAGCAGCTTCAGTGACAGCATTGGTAACTGTTTAAGGTAACCTTTGGCAAATCAAAAATCAAAATTAAATGAGAGATGTAGAAGAACGTGTCTCAGGGGTTTTGCTTAATAGGAGGGGTCATATTTGGTATCACTGTCAGAACAAAACCATGTCTCTCTATTTTTTTAAATCATCCTCCACTACTTTTCCATAATTTGAAAATACCAGGTTCTCTTTATAGTATGTCAAAGCTTCATGACAAATGGACCAATACAAATCTTATAAGACTTAGAATGAAATATCTTTACATTGACTTGCATTTAATAATAATAGATAATAGGTTTCATTCTGACAGCGACAATATACTACTACTACATGAGGGAAAAAAAGATGAATGACATTAAGTGGGTTTTCCTTAACAGTATGTTATATTTTACTGTATTTGCAGTTTAAATTTTACATTTACAGAACTTGGCCGACACCTTCATCCAGAGCGACTTACAATCATTAGTTACAGAGACAGTCCCCCTGCAGACACTGAGGGTTAAGTGTCTTGCTCAAGGACACAGAAGTAGAAAGTGGGGTTTAAACCTGTGACTTTGTGGTCATCGGGTTCACAGGGAAACTGCTGCCACCCCTTTGTTTTCATGCTTTTAGGTGTGCAAAATAGCACCAATCTCTCAATCTCACTGACTTTCCCCTGAAACAGCTGATCCAGCCTTAGCAAATTCAGCAAAGTGGATAAACCTCTTTGGCTTTGGACCTGTAAATCATTTAAACCAACAAACAGCTACTAAGGGAATTAATCTGAAAGCTAAAGCTTGCTTCAGTTTGATTTTACGGTGCCTGTTCAACCACATTTTTTTACTCATTTGTAACTAATTGGAAGGACCTGTATGTAGCTCACTACAAAGCTAAAAGCTGTATCAGTTGCGTTGTTCTTAATGAACAGTAGTTACTGAATAATAAACCATAATAATAAGCCTTGAGGTTAATCATACATGAGGGGTAATCAGGGGTAAAACCCCTGATTAAACTCTGCATGATTTATGAGGTTTTTCCATCTGTCAGTCATCCACAAAGTGTGAATAATATAAGACACACAACCTGTTGGCAAGCTGGTTTGTAATAAAAATGCAATTCCAGTCACACAAACAGTTTACAAGCCACCTCCCACTCGTATAGTAAAGTTTGTCTGTTCAGCCTGGCCTTGCAGGCCCTGAGAGGTGTGTGTTGTGTTTATGATTCCTCCTCCAGCCTTGAGGGCCGGATGGGATCTTGCACACACACTGGCCTAATCTGCACCTGCCCCTCGCTCAGAACTCCCAAACAGACCAAACAGAGCTGACCTTTGTCCTTTTGTCCCAACCGAAGTGACTCTGGAGTAGCTGAAGTTGGGTGTTTATGCATTGCAGAAGATTGATAAGTGTTATCTTATAACCAAACTCACAAGGACAAGCGTGTTTTTAAACTGGCTGTGTCGATGAAAAAAAAACCGAAAGAGTGAGGAATAGTGTCCTATTTTAAGCAGCATGTCCTTCATATATTTATACTTTCTTGATAGCATTTGTCTCGTTCATAATGTCCAAATGTTTTGGCTCACTGGTGTATAAAAAAAAAGCATTGCCAATAAGTAATTTCTGAGAATCCAGTTCCACTGTTCCACCCCAGATTGTGCCCTTGGTGCCCTTAGTGGTTAAGAAGTTGCAATCAGACGGTTGTGGGTTTGAATCCCAAGACTACTGAGCACGACTGAGTTAGACTTAAGCAAGGGACCACCATCATCACACACTGCTCCCTGTGGGCTGTGTTTATGGCTGCACGCAGCTTTACTTGAAGAAGAATTTTGCGCTGTTCACACTGCTTGCTGTGCTGTGTTCACGTATGACAAAATGGTCACTTCACTTCACTTAGGCTCGTCTTTGTGTACTCTAGAGTGTCCCATTCTCCTGGCAATGCTTTTCTATGGAAGCTATACACCAATGAGCGGAAATGTTATGAACACGCGCTTAATATGTTTCTACATGCTGCCAAAACAGCTCCAACTTGCTGAGATCTGCCGAGACAATGTAAGATCTTTGATGGTGCCCTGTGGTATCTTGCATCAAGGTGTTACTAACAGATACTTTAATACTTTAAGCATCTGAATGCTGGAATAAAGAATGTGATCTGCAGCAGCCCCACCTTACAACAGGTGGGGCTGCTGCAGCTCACATTTGTTATTCCAGCATTCAGATGCTTGATCCCAGTAGAGATCTGAGGAATCTGGAGGCCAGGGCAACACCTTCTCATGAACTCTTCATCATGATCTTCAACCAATTCCTTAACTATGTGTGTAGAGTGGCAGGGCAAGAGAGAGTCGACTGCCTTTGACACCTTTGCCGTAAAGGGGTGTAAATGTACTGTAGGTTGCATGTGTCAGATGTCCATTACTGGACCCTCCCTCCTTTGCTCCAGGGTCCCATTCTGATGCTGTGTGCCCATTGCAAGTGATTCATCTGGTAACCAATATTAAACATTTGGTGATTTCTGCCACAGTCACCCTTTTGTTGATTTGGACCAGATGGAATATCCTTCGCTGCCCTCACAAATTAATGACTAAATAATTAATTAATTAATTAATTAATTAAGTTGCTGTAACACAGTTATATGGCCATTACAATTTGATCCTTAACAAAGTCGCTCAGGTCTTTGTACCAGCCCATTTCTCCTGCATCCAACATATTGACACAGTCACACTTACTATCTAAAGTGTAACTAGATTGCATCTCCATTAGAAAATGCTAAGTGTGATTGCAAGGTTGACACGCAACTGATCAAAAACTGAATACACGCGGACTACCCTGGCCATTAAAGATGTTTTGGCGTTGAAACCGTTTCATAATTCTGTACGAGCTCAGACGAGAAGCAGCCTATAAAAAGAGTAAAAATAAAAATAAAATGTAGGAGAAACAATGCCGGGATTGCTTCTGCAATCACACTAATAATAATTATTGGCATTAGTTGCTACATCACTCAGTGGACAATGTTCACAACTGAACTTCAGTTCTGAAGTAACTGGTCTTAATTAAGGGATGCTTGGATGCTAAAGGGAATAAAGAGGTTTTAGTAGTTTTTGTTTATTCTGTATTTTGTTTGCCTTCTTTTTCTGTTTACTGGTTTCTGTGAGCTTGATTCTACAGAGTGCGAAACATCATTGCTGAACTCTAAACCGCTGACTTTTGGTTAAAGGTTAAAACAAGATAAGTGGATGCTGTTTGTACTCCTGGAATCATTCTTTACAAATCGCAAATGAACTTGCATAATGACTCTTTTTGTTCAGACACATTTACACACAGATGGAAGGTAAGTATAAAGTCGTTCTGTGAGGTATACGCAGCGGATAGTCTGCATTAGCAGAAAAAGTCTTGATGCACCGCTACACAGACAGCAGTGTGTGAGCTTTCAGGTTGTCATAGAAACAAACAGCTCATCAAAAAAGTGAATAGCAGGCGATGGTGCACAGCAAGCAGCAGCAGCGCAGCGCTATTGTAATGCTTGCCCTGTAAAAATAATGGCACGGGTGTATTGATCCTTTTGTTCCAGCCGTGCACATGCATTTTTGATTTTATTCTCTGTTAGCCACCATTCCAGCCTTCTGTTTTAAATAATGTTGACTTTTGCTGATTAAAGAAAGTTTATGGAAATTGTATGTATGTGGATTAGTGTATATTTTATTTAGTGTTGATCATCAGCTATTTTGGATGAGAATAGCTGTACATTCATTATGCAGAACCTGTTTCTGCACGTAATGCATATAATGCACAATTACTGTTCATTTATTGAATTTTAACACTGAAAAAGCATAAAGTGTGGTCGGCTCAAAAGGTGTTCACAGGCAGTGAACTGACAATAACAAGGTAGTTGATAGTCCCCTTGTACTTTTAAGTATGTTTAACTGCCTGGACAAGGGATTGACACCAGTGGTGAAGTGATGAACTCTACAGTCTACTTTTTTAATCTACTCAGTTACATTTTACTGATTCACAATTAGTTACTGTTTACTTTTTCTTCTGGTAAATCTCTCTGTTATGTTGGTGAAAGCATCTGTACGATTTAGGGATTGAACACACCTCACACCACATTTGGGGTTTGTCAGGCTGAGAGTGCACTGAAAGAGTAACAGGCCTCAGTTTCTGATAGATGCTGGATGTACTACTTTTGTACTTCTGACTAAGTTTATTTGTTTGTTTGCTTGTTTGAGATGTACCTTTGCTTTAGCAAAAGTTAGTAACTGAAGTCATTATTTAATAACTTGAGTCATCAACTATTCACTGAAGTACAAATGAGGCTGTTTTACCCACCTGTGTTAAATTCCCTTTATATTCGGGAAGAGAACAGATGCAGGTTACTGAACACTGACCCCTGGTGGAAAGATCTGGGTACATTCTGAACATGTGTTAAGTTTTTTGGCATGTCGTTGAGGAAAAACACTGACATATAATATTGTCATATGAATGTGATAAATGGCATGAATGGTCAAAGACAAAACGTTTCTATTGTTTTTCTTTCTTGTTCATGCCATATTTTTCTATTTTTGCTTGTGACCAAAAGACAGTAATAAATAAATAAGTCAGAGTCAAAGTCAAAGTGAACTTTATTGTCATCTCAACCATGTCCAAGTATACAGAGAGACGAAACGGTCTAGCTCAGGTTTGAGGTTTGAGTGTGTGGACAGCTCTGTACAATACATAGATATATAGTAGAATGTGCAATGATTGAAAAAAAATGTAGAAGACAACTGTGCAAAAAGTATAAACGGTATCAACAGTATAACCAGTATAATCAGTAAAACAGAATAAACAAGTATAAATAGCAGCTGAGGTATGCAGTGATAAGTTAAATCAGGCAATGACTGTAAAATAGCAAAATGCCTGAAAAAAGTCATTTGTTAGGGCAATAATTGAGATGTTTAAAACAACTGGAGCTGTAGTGAACCTGTCTAGAAGAGGACACATGTTGATTTTACCCCCACACACAGTGAGGAGGTTGGTAAGACAGGCAAACATTTTTCTGAAACACAGGTCAAATTTTGTGTAGAATGATAGCACACTCAAGGTGGGTTTGGTGTAAAAGGAGGGATTGTCAAAAAAAAAAAAGCATCTCATTCCTACTATTAAGTATAGTGGAGGATCTTTGATGATTTACAGTTGCTTTTCTTCCCAAGGGAACCTTGTTAGGATACATGGTATTATGAATTTTGAATGAAAACCCGGCTGCTTCTACCAAAAAGCTAAAACTAGGTCACGGTTGGATCTTCTAGCAGGACAATGGTCCAAATATCCATCTAAATCCATGCAAAATCCGTTTCAGTGATCACAGAACAAAACATTTGTTATGGCCAGCCCAGGCCTCCGGCCCAGGCCCCACTGAAAACCCATGAGGAAAGTCCAAAAGAGAGATGGAGGATTTGGAGAGATTCTTTATTGAAGAGCTGTCTCCTGGCCATTATAGTAGAAGACTCATACTGTTATCCTGGCAAATGGGGAAGTCACAATGCACTAAAGATGGGGATGCCAATAACTGTGAGATATAAGGTTTTGTAGGAAAATAAATCTTAAAAATGTTTCACATTTACTTAAATTAAAGGTTCAAAGGCTGAGATAAATTAGCCACAATCCTCCCTCCTTACCATTTTTACAAACTGTGTTATGCTCTTTCCGTAGTAAATACTGTACTGCTACAAAAGTACAAAACTTTCTTAATCTTATTCGACTATCCACAAGGGGGCGTTATATCCTTTCTGAAATTAGTGTCACAACGAAACTCATCCAATGATCATGTTCACTACCCTCTTTTCAAATCCCAGCAGTGCACACAGATAATGTACCTCTAAAAAGTGCCCATAAAGCACTACATATTATATGAATGGGTAAATTTACACGGTCCAGTGGCATTATGTTGCCATCTACTGTACAGACACTTCAAAAGTTTCTCCTATCAGGCTTATATCGTGTATCATAATGTATTGTATTTTCGCCCTAACAGCTGGAACTCCACTTGAGCTTGTGCTTGCATGCATTGCATTCTGGCCACAGAGAGAGTGCAGAGATGGTGTAATGGCCCACTCCCTTATGCTCTCCTGTGTAAAACTGTCCAAAGGTAACTGATTCATGTTTTTTTCTCTCAGTTAACTGTTACATAGACATTTATTGGAAAGAAGTACCAAATAGGAATGTCATTTATAATTTCTAACAGACCTAAATGTGTATGTGAGTGTAGAAGTCCTGTGTAGGCCTGAGGCTGTATTTAAGATTCTTTGTCACATACACAGTTATACAAGTACAACATGTAGTGAAATGAGCCCCTGAAATGTCTATGAGACTGTGCAATGTAGTTGCAATAAATGTAAAGAGAAGAATAAAGGCTAGAACTAAGTAATAAAAATAAGTAGGAAAAAAAAACTATTCAAATACCCAGTACAACTGTAAACAAGTGTAAACAAAAATTTACAAGTGGGCAAATATAACAGAATGGAGTATGTACAGGAAAGTGCAATCTGCTAGTAGCTGTTGATGTATATAGAAATAAATAACAGATGGCTGATACAGAGAGATAGAGAGGCAGCTGAGGTACAGTGAAGTAGAGAGACAGGTGAGGTACAGTGAGGTAGAGAGACAGGTGAGGCACAGTGAGGTAGAGAAGCAGGTGAGATACAGTGAGGTAGAGAGGCAGGTGAGATACAGTGAGGTAGAGAGGTAGGTGAGCCACTGAGGTAGAGAGACAGGTGAGATACAGTAAGGTAGAGAGACAGGTGAGGCACAGTGAGGTAGAGAGACAGGTGAGGCACAGTGAGGTAGCGAGGCAGGTGAGACACTGAGGTAGAGAGACAGGTGAGATACAGTGAGGTAGAGAGGTAGGTGAGACACTGAGGTAGAGAGACAGGTGAGATACAGTGAGGTAGAGAGGTAGGTGAGGCGCAGTGAGGTAGCGAGGCAGGTGAGACACTGAGGTAGAGAGGCAGGTGAGACACCTAGGCAAAGGCGTAGGTGAGATACAGTGAGGTAGAGAGGCAGGTGAGATACAGTGAGGTAGAGAGGCAGGTGAGGTACATTGAGGAAAAGAAGCAGGTGAGATACAGTGAGGTAGAAAGTTCAGTTTGTGTTATAATAAACAAGTTGTGGCGTTGTGTCCTGTTTAAGAGTCTTATGGTCTGAGGAGTAAAACTCCACCTGAGACTCTCTGTTTTGCCCATAATACTCCTGGAGCGTCTACTTAATTCCTACAGGTCAGACGGACCATTACTGGGTGAGACGAGTCTCTGATTATCCTGATTGCTCAGGTCCTGCATCTCCTGGTATTAATGTCCTGCAGAGACCTGATCTGGGGCAGCATTCTACCACTCAGATTACTGTCTGTAGTCATTTAATGTCCTGTACACATCAGTTCTCAAATCAGGAGGAGATGTTCTGAGTCAGGACACATTCTACAGCACCAGGGTAAAAGGCTGTGTTTGGCCACGCAGTCATGTGTGTGGAGAGTGTAGAGCAGTGGGCTGAGTACACAGCCTTGTGATGCTTCTGTCTTGAGTGTGATGGTGCTGGAGACACAACCACCAGCTCTCACCACCTGTGGTCTGCCTGAGAGGAAGCTGAAAACCCCAGACACCCAGATGGCTGTTCAGTCCCAGGTCACTCAGCTTGGTGAACAGTCTATGGGGGGCTACTGTAGTCAATGAAAAGCAATCTCACATAGTTCCCATGTTTCTTGTCCACGCGGCTGAGGGTGGCGTACAGCATATGGGAGATGGTGTCCTCCCCTGATGTGTGGGAGTGGTAGGAGAACCGGAGTGGGTCTGTAGAGCTGGGGATGCATGCTGTGATGAAATCTCTAATGCGTCTCTCAAAAAATCTTCATGACCACAGATGACGGTTCTTTGTTTTGTGGAGTTGTCCATGATGATTTCAGTAGTACCAAAATTAGTCAGAATTCCTTTTTGAATGACCATTTCCCCACCATATTTTATCCCCTGGAATGGAAAAAGCCATTCTGGTGTCTGTGAATGATGCACACAAATAAATGACCTCTGATTGGCTGCAAATACTTTACTTGGTACTTTTGTGACATCACAAAAGTGATGCATTTAAAAAGGCCTGTTTTTGCTGCTTGGATTGGGGAGTGAATGAAATATATGGAGACCTTTAAAAAAGATATACAGTGACCCCCCACTTTCACGCGGATCAGCAGTCGTGGTTTCAGTCCATTGCGGATTTTCGAACCTCCCGCCTCTGAGTACAGCAGGCCGTGACATCCGGGCCTCATGCGCAACATGGCGGTTACCAAGGCAATTAGACACCTGAACGGAATGAAGCTCCGCTGCTCAGTGCCGCCCCAAACATAAACAACCAGCACGAGGACGAGGGGGCGTGGCCAACGAGGCTGGACATCACAGTCAGCTGTACTCAGAGGAGGGAGGTTTGAAAGTAGCCAATTTCTCCTTGCTGTGCTTTTCATTTTGTTCCTCTTTGAGCCCTTTTTTTTATTACTGTAAATTAAATGAATTTATTTCTGTATTTACTTGCGTATACCAAAGGAAACGACAGTGCATACCAAAGAAAACGCCCATGCATGAATTACAGTACAGTCTATACAGGGGTAACATCGATATTTTACATTCTAGCACTGCAGGAGTTCAGTGTAAACTTTACAGCACAAATACAGGTTTACCTTTACATTTTCTTTATGAGTAATGAGTTTTAAATTAAATTAAAGTGTTTTGGGAACATATTTGGGGGCATATTTAGGGTTTACATTATAAAAATAGGCATTTTTAAGCATTTTTTTACTATAGGCCTACGCAGGTGCTCTTGGAATGTAACCCCAGCCAAAAGCGGAGGGTCACTGTATATCAAATTTGCATGATGTGGGTGCATTTGAGAAATAATGCCTTCATCCTAGCCTTGGCGGGAGCGAAAGGTCAGAGGTCAGATCAAACTTTACGTCCTTCCACTTCACACAAAACACATGAGCCATGAGAAGAGCAGGTCCTGCTATTGTTCTGCACTCGCCCATAAACAGAGACGTGGCCTGCTGCCAGCGCAGCCTTCCCAGGGTCGTTGGCGCTCTAACCAGGGGTGTCCAACAGTTTCCGCCGGGGAAGACTGACCTCGCAAACTCAGGAAACAATTGGTGTCATAGAGGGAGTTTTTGTGGATCTAGCGCAACACATGCTCTCCCGAGAGGTGAGGGAAAGGGAGAAGCTGTAGTGGGGAGCATGGAGGCCCAGCTGCTTCTTCCTCTTCCTCTGTTACTGTGTGGGGAAGGAGGTGTGTGTGTGTGTGTGTGAGTGTGTGGAGTAAATTGCCATCTTCCCATGCCAAGGTGGATGTTTTGAGCGCAGCACACCAAGGGCATTTCCACAGAGATGGCGTATAGAGGCCCCTCGCTCTGTGAGTGACGTCCACAGCACAGCACAGGAACTAATCTGGTTCGTATTTGCTTTGTTTCCTAATAAATCTGACTGAAGTCTGTTTCACACCACTGACTGCCGAGGTCACAGAGTGCAAGTGCATGCAAAGAGGTTATACAGGTTATGTAATACAGCAACAGTCTTTTTTGACAATGAAGAGGAAATTTCAAACTTTGTTGTGGAGATGTAGGTAAGATAACTGTAATGATCCGTTTGACACTAAGTCATATCATACTTTCACCTTCTGTGAAGCTCTCTGAGCTACACTATATGTGTGTAAGTGTATAGTAAAAAAAAAAAATAATAATAATAATATTAACAACAACCATAATAATAATAATAATCATCATAGTAATAATAATAATGGTATTAATAAATAAATATTGATTGACTGATTGATTGATTTAGATCTTTTTTACTATGTTGATGAACTGCTTAATGAAGAATGATTTAATGAATAATTTTTAAAAAGAAGAAGAGTTTTTGTATAGTACAACCCATTCATGAAGAAATTCATTCTCACTGATTTCTGGGAACTGCATGTACTTGTTTAAAAATGACCACAAATTTCATTTCAAATGATGATAGATAATAGTGAGTAAGGATGATGAAGGGTACACTGTGATGTTAAAGGCAAGGCAAGGCAAATTTATTTTTATGGCAGATTTCATACAGAGAAGCAACTGAATGTGCTTAACATTAATAAATGCAAAGAACACCAGACGGAACTTGAAGACAAAGTGCTCTGGCAAATAAAATAAAATCACGCAAATGATAAAAATAGTAAGGTAAGGTGGAATTAAGCCTTTTACACGTTAAGTGAAGATCACCAGCTGAAAGAGATTCATTTTCTAAAGGACGACAGTCTACCATTTAACCTTCAAGAGAGATGATTAATCCAGGGATTTTACTCATTTTTCCAGCACCTTGAGAGAGGAAGACCACAGTGTTACAACCTTTTACTGGATTAATGGCAGCCATAACTACACTACATGTTGAAGTGATATGTCATATGGACAAAAGTATTGGGACACACCTCTTACTTATTGAATTCAGGTGGCCCCTTACTTCCAGTGAAGGTCAATCTTAATGCATCAGCATAACAAGACACTTTGGACAACACCCTGCTTCCAACTTTGTGGACACAGTTTGGGGAAGAACCTTTTCTATTCCAGCACGACTGTACCCCGGTGCACAAAGCGAGCTCCATAAAGACATGACTGGTTGAGTTCAGTGTGGAAGAACTTGACTGGTCCGCACAGAGCCCTGATCTCAACCCCATCCAACATCTTTGGGATGAACTGGAATGGAGATCGCGAGCCAGGCCTTCTCGTCCAACATCAGTGTCTGACCTCATAAATGCTCTGCAGAATGAATGGACACAAATTCCCACAGAAACTCCAAAATCTTGTGGAAAGCCTTCCAAGAAGAGTAGAAGCTGTTCTATCTGCAAAGGGGGACCGACTTGATATTGAAGTTTATGTATTTGACTGCAGTGTCTTTAAAGTCCCTGTTGGTGTAATGGTCAGGCATCCCAGTATAGTGTATAAAACCCCCATAACAGTGGCCATTAACCCTCCATCCGGAGATCTACTTAGCTGCCATGTTTAACTCCAACCTGCATCTAACATGTCGCCCCCCCCCCCCTTAGCTACTTAACGCTCCAGCCTATCAGGGACTTTTAAAAATGTTTATTAGCTGGAACAGGAACTAAACTTCTCTACAGGAGTGGATAATCACTGCTCTGAAGTATTAAATATTAAAAGAACACAAATAAAAAAAAAGCAATAAATAAGAAGTGGAAGGTCTAGACAGAGAGTGCAAAGTCCCAACCACACAAGGGTTAATTGTCCTTGAAAGCACTTCTCTCACAACAGCCCTGACTAATCTCTCAAGCTAGACTGTTGTATTTGTAGAAGAAATCAAGCCCAATTGTACCATGTTTTTATTTCATCTCATGTTGATTCCGTCCTGATAAGGAAATGGAAAACTGTTTAAATTTGGTCTCTCCTCATGTGATGCCCATTTGAATGATCTTATCTCAAGACAGTTGAATAAAAATAGCAAAACCTGTGCTTCATGCACCCATGAGGTCTGTGTTGTTAGGTGTCCCACTGTAAAAATGATTATAACTATTAACATTTGCAGCCATTTGTTCGGTTACCATCAAAGGACACTGACACTGAACGTTTGGTAAAGTCTGGGAGGAGAAGCAGATTTAGGATACAGATATACAATGAAGAGGAAATCAAATACATATATGTATTTATTTTTTAAACGAGGTATGTATCAGTGGTAAGCAGATTCTGTGTGTATTTTTTTCCAGAGTGTAATCTGAGATGTGATAAGTCCACAAAGGCCTGATTAAAATGTACACCCTCAGGGGGAAAAAGCTGTAATTATATAATACTCACAGTGACATAGGAGGGTGTACAACAACACACTTAGTTTTATCAGCAGACTACAAAATAGCTGCCCAGGTGAAAGAAAGGCATTTCACAGTGTCCTTGCAGAACGCTTTGGATCAGACCAGTGAAAGGTTTGGTCTGGGTGTGTAAAACAAATTGCCTTTGGAAAGCAGTTAAGAGAGTCTTCTGATAATCGTGAAGTTTTATGTAATTATTTTAATCATATTTAATCAGGTCTCGTAAGGTTCCTGTATTAATGCTAACATCTGAAAATTCATTTTCCCCCAGGAGTCTACTCACAACATTTAAGTGGGTTTATGTACCAAAGACATTCACAGTTCATTTTTACATTACCACTTTTTTCCAGCAATGGAGTTTTTCTTACTGTCACTGGGGTGAAACACAATTTACAATGTGAATATAAATGTGAATATTAATGTGAATATATACGATATTGTGTCAGGAAGTCAGGAAGTTCCCCAACCAGAACCCCTGGATCAACAGTCGGGTACGTCACATGTTGCATACTCGCTCTCTAGCATTCAGATCAGGCAATGAGATGGAGTACAAGGCTGCGAAGTGCGGACTGAGGACAGTGGCCAAGAGGCAGTACAGAGAGAAGCTAGATGGCTTCTATTCTAGACCTCCAAGACCTCCAAGAACTCCCAGACCTCCCAGACCTTCCAGACCTCCGAGACTTCCCAGAACTCAGAGACCTTCCAGACCTCCCAGACCTTTGAGACCTTCCAGACCTCCCAGACCCCCCAGACCACCCGAC